>JAZGTK010000289.1:0-68553 GCA_036877625.1 Ambastaia sidthimunki
CTTTTATTATATTGACTTTTTTGAAGCATCTAAAACACTTTCTATTGTTTTGTACACTTCGGTAATATTGTAAACACTCATAATCATGCCAAAAAACGTATTGACGTTGACTGAGTGAGATTGTGTGTGCGCGCATGTGTGTCTACGTGTGAAGTGTGTGTAGGAAAGCAAGGCAAGGAAAGGAAGGGAAGCAAAGGAAGTTGATGTTTTTGCACACTGGGGTTGCATAAAACTCAAACATTCCAAAAAAGACAGACACACACATTTTTCTCAAATATTAGGTAATTAAAACAAATTACTATTAGGTCTTAAAACAAATCAAACACAATACAATACAGACTAAATCTGCCTTCTGTCTCTTCTTGGTTTAATAGATTTAGGATTTTTCATGTCTGTTTAATCATTGTTATCTCTTATGCTTTCACCTTTCCTGTTTTCCTCTTTTTCTGTCTTTTATGCCTTTGTCACTCTTTATTTCCTAATCTGTCGCTCTCTCTTCCTTTCTGTCTTCTCCCATGTTCTGTTTTCACCACACCTCTGTAGAAAGACAGCAGGAAACGATGTGGAGATGAGAAAGCCGGATTCGAACTTGCTTGGCCCACATGGGCACCTTAGATTAATATATCTAAGAATGTTAAGACAGCCCAACAAAGTGTAATTTTTTAACTGATCTCAAAACTGCTTCCTAGCCTACTTGTAAAAACTGTAGAACACATCAGTAGAACATGACAACCTCCAACACAGTCTTCTGACATAGTGTTCCAATGAGATAATATAAACTAAACAAACAAAAACCACAGCTGTGAGCCACTGTCAGTCACAGCTAAGCTCACTAACTAATCATGATCCCATATGTTGTCTAATCAGGGACATTGCAAACCATAGCATGACAAATACATCAACTGTGGGAAAGCTGGGATTGTACTGTCCACAGAACAGAGGACAGCACAGCCTCACACAGCTGTGTCAGTGTGTGTATTACAGGTTGTCCCTTTAGCAGCCGGTACAGTGGTGATGTAATGCTGTTTTATCAGATTTGAACAGAGGGAGGAAGGAAGAGTTACAGAGACAGAGAGAAAAAGAAAGAGAGAGAGAGAAAGAGAGAGACAGTGGTGGATATATGACAGGCTACAATTTGCTCTCCAGATCCAAAGCCACGTTGTTAAATACACATTCAACAGGCTTATTATGTGTGGCATAGGAATGTGTTATAAGTTGTATAACAGGGTTAAACTCAGGTGAGTTTATGAAAGTAAGGGTGAGTAAGGTATCAGCAAGCAGAACCCCCACAAATACTGCAGATAACAAGGTTCATCATTCTGTTCCATCCATGCTCAGTTTGCATATCTATCCACTGTGACTGAAGCCAGTAATCAAATTGTTTCACTAGAGAAAGATTGGATCACTGATGAAATGTTGTATAAATAAAAAAATAATCACTTTTAAGTACAAGTCCCATAAGACTCCCATAAGCGTTTGACTCCCATAAGAGTTTGCTCTCACATGGATCCTGTAGCCACTCCTCAACACAAACACTGGACTTAATAAAAATAATACGTTAGGAATAATATGCGAGTTAGTGTGCATTATTATAAATAGGAGCAGTAATCCAAGACATAATCCTATAATGTACAACTTGACAGTTAAGTAGATCCACACCCACAAAAACACGTAAAGTTGTCTAATACAATCATTCCTTCAGAAAATGTCCTGATTCTGTCTCTCCCTGTCAAACAAATATTTCTGCAATAGTGAAACACACAAATACTTACACAGACAAGTGTTGTTTGTACCTTATTGCAGCACCAAACAGACAGTGTTTAAACTATACAGTTATCAACTGAGCAAAAACACTTAATATTCAGAACCAACACGCTGGGTTTAAGTAGATTCAGCGTCCATCATAATGGTTATGCTGCTAGTGTAGCCTGTAATCACTGCTTCTGTTTGCTTAAACGTCTTTCTTCAAAGTCTACCACAGCGGTGTCACCTTGAAGCTACAAAGCCTCAAATACAGCTGTGCCAATCCAAAGGCCTATCACAAACCACCTCATCTCCTACATGAATCGATACTCTCCATGATTGAATTGAGTTTAAATGAGTCAAGAACCCAGATCGACCCTCTGGGTAATGAGCCCAGATAGCAGTAACCTGGATGAGAGTTTGAAAGAGTCATTTAGAGCCATCACATGAAATTATTCAGTGTGTGTTTGAGTGAGAAAGCTGGAGTGTGTGTCGGCCGTACTGACTTCAGCTGCTTTGGATGTTCCTGCTTGACTGGTTTGGAAAATTGGATGAGTAAGAGTGTCTGTAGCGTGTTGGGTGTAATACTTGTGTCTGCTCACCTGTTTTATTGTTTAACTGTAAAGTTATAACTGACAATAACCCTCCGCCCCACACACATACACACACAGGCGCAAACTCCGCCCACTCTGAGTGAGGGCTTGTTAACTCAGCTTTACGACTTTTGTGGTCTGGTCTGGGTGACACAAAAGTGACAGTGACTAAGGTTTTTGTTGATAACATACCAGAGGATGTTACTAAAAAAATCTAGATTGGAGGGAAAAATATATGAGGAAAATATGAAAAAATATGAACAAAAAGAATCTATACAGAATTTGCTTCAAACACTTTTGAAGAGTTTTTGAGAGGTCAACTATCGTTCCTGTTCAGAGTTTGAAAAATGTGACAAGGAACTTTTGTACAAAAGTGAAGTACTTTAGAATTACTGCTATAAACAATACAGTGATAATTGTGTTTATGGCAATGGAAGGCAGTTATACACTGATAGAAGAGCTATTATAATGTGTCCCTGCTGTGGTAGCTTTACATTAATCTCACAGCAGTGTAACATACTGCAGCTAAGTGTGACTTATATAATACTTATGACTATGTTAACAAAAAGCACTAAGCCATTTAATAACAGAACTATACTGAAAATATTTGGAGGGTGTTGGCAACATTTCAGGCACGATGTAGTACGTTATAACGTGATGTTTACCCCTACTTGCAGCTCTGTTTCTGCTTCTGGAGCGACTGCGTTGTCTCTGTAGCCTCGTTCGACCCAGGAGTCTGTAGTAGTATCCCGGTCTTCCAGAACCTTTCCTTGTAACACCTGACATAGCTCCAAGCATGCTCCTGTCAAACACACACCTCAAACCACGGCTCCGCTTCTTCCAAAGAACACACACAGAACTTCAAAGATCCCTTCTGTGTGTGAAACCAACAGTTGTGCAGTGACATCTAAAGAATCAGAGGAAATCCATTCCAGCACTCAAGTCCTGGAGCTAGGAAAAGTCCAACTGTAGGAAGAAAAGTTTGCCTTCCCTATCTATCTCTTCCTTACCCTGTTGCTTGATTTCTCACTGAGGGGGAAGCTCAAAAAGCTCTCCAGTACCACATGCTCTCTCTCTCTCTCTCTCTCTCTCTCTCCCTAACACATACACACTGGCTGTAAGTGGGAAGGTATTCCATTGAACATAGAGTGCTACAAGACAAAGTTTGTATGAACGGTTTGTGGAAAAACCAGGACTGGATCACAGGAAGGTGAAGCACGTGAGGAGTTGATTCAATTAAATATGTCAAAAGGTCATATTTCACCCTATAAATGGAAAAGTAACACAAAAAAGTATATTATATACTGTATACAGAAAGTAAACCTAATTGTTTGTATAACTTTTTTTACACTGCGAGTATATTTTTATGTAAATTCTTATTGGTGTATATTTTTTTGTTATTCCCATTTTTCATTATAGTGATTCTCATTATATTTGCATAGTTAAAAAAATACCTTTTTGTTTCATATAACAGCACTGAGGAAACTTTGTTTCTTCATGCATTACAATGGCAAAAAAAGTGAAGCTGTCACAATGCAAAAATTATAATGGTCCATTAAAACTTAATTTTTGTGTGAAATGTGTGAAATGTGACCTAGATATATTATTGGACATATCATGAGGTTCACGTGTATGTGTGTTTCACACATTTACTACATATTTATAAATAAAAGGAGAAGTTCATCAAACTTCTGCTTGCCATCTCTGTACTTCCTCTACATAATCCTTTTTTAATGACTGTGGTTGTGTTGGAGTAATATTTGTTCTCTGCAACGTTAAATATATATCAAAATTAGATGCCAAGAGCCACATTGTAAAACTCTTCAATTCACATCACATTCTTTTAATAGTTAGCAAGTTAGTTAGCAAGAACCATATTTAATTAATAGACTTTAAACTAGCTGACCTTTAAGTTGTACAGGCCACCCTAAATGAACATATGGAGAGCATTTGTTGTCATAAAAAATAAACATTTCTAAACACATAAATCACACTCCACACTAAACCAAACAATTCAATCCAACTACAGAGATATGTTCAAAAAACAGTCCAAACTCATCTGTGAGATAAAAGGTTTGGCCAGAGGTTTGAAACCTGTCCAGATGACATTGTAGAAATGTGCCAATAGTTTTTGTCATCTGACATAATATGGCAGTCAGTGTGTCTGAAAGTTGGCAGACTTCTTTCAATGGGCTAAATGGACTCCTTTACTTGATTACACAGTTTGTTTCAAAGATAAGTGGAAGGGAAGACACACATTAAAACTTTTGCATGAACATTTAATGCTCCGCTTCAGGCCTAAATAAACTCTAGTCCAGGTTTTAGGTGTGCATCCCTGCAAAATGCCCAGACTAGCTTCCCCAAGACAAGGTTAACATCAGCCAATCAGGAGTCAGTTCTGGGGGTGTGGGTCAAGCAGCTGGAATACAGCAGAACAGATGGACACAAAGACACACACACACTAAATTACAAATTACTTACAAACGTAACATATGTTTGTAAATATAGAATACCAATTATAGATTAGGACTATAAAAAACAATAACAATACCTAATACTGTACTTAGTATAGCTACATTATCTAGTGGCAAAGATAAAGATTCAATTTGCCATTGCATCAGTCACAATTAAGATCTCTGAGGAGAGAGAACATCAGTATCTCAATATCGACACAATGTGAACACAATGTTGCACATGACACAGCTGTTGGTGTGTCTGTGACAATCAACGTCCTTTTTAGAGAAGCTGAATACACAGATATTCAACTGTCCTTACAATCTGACTATTATCCATTCAGGCTTCCCTCTATTAAATCATACCTTGTCCAATCCCCTTTGTCACATTGCTGTAACTCTCCAGGTGACAACAAGTCCTTAACTTGCCATAAACCAGTCAAACTGAAATTTACACTAAAATATCTAAATTCTGCCTTTGTTTGCATGAGTAAAGCTCATGTATCAGGATTTCTGCCGGATATTCAGATATGCGTCCCTGTGGACTTCCTGAAAATATGGTATGAAAGACACAACCTCAAGAATACACATAGTTCCACTGTTCTTTGCTTAAACAGCAAGAGTCGTTTGTTTGGGGTCACACTAGGGGGCAAATTCTGAATCGAGGTCATTTCCTGTTCTCATGATTTTTGTAGACACTCCAGACTCTTGAGAGTTAGTTCACCACAGTTTAACATTGTGTGTGTGAGTTTAAGTGTGAGGGAAAAGTGATGGACAGTGGAGAACT
Organism: Ambastaia sidthimunki; assembly: GCA_036877625.1. Classification (NCBI taxonomy): domain Eukaryota; kingdom Metazoa; phylum Chordata; class Actinopteri; order Cypriniformes; family Botiidae; genus Ambastaia; species Ambastaia sidthimunki. Next base: position 5,577 of record JAZGTK010000289.1, read on the forward strand.
TTCAAAAGGATCGTATCTCTTGCATGCTCAATCTTGCCTTTCCAGATACCAACATGAGAACAGAACACATACGCACGCAGATAAGAACACAACATTTGAAAAAGCATTGTTATTTTTACAGATTCCGAGAACACAGTCTAAAGAAAGGAAGTTGGTCTATATTGGTGTGTGTGTGTTTTAAGGCTCATCACACCTTTGATCCAGTTTTTTCTTCCTTTTCTTTTCCTACATTCTCTTTCAGCTTTGTGGTTTATTTTAATTCATTTCAATGAATGGTCATGTGTTTGAGGGACATATTTTGTCCTTTCAGAAAAATGAAAGCATGACGTTTTGGTCTGGTCTGATTTTTGACTTATCTCTGCTGTATGTGAAGAGTATCAAAATATCTACTTCACTAAAGAAAAAATAAATACAAGTGAAAGATACTAGACTGAGAGAAGACAAGTCTGTGCTAAAAAAGATTTGTCATTTATCTTTCTATTGACAGTCTGTTTCAGCCACACACTCACACACACTGAATGGCCTTTACAAAAGTTACAAAAGGAACAAAAGGACATATCAACACTTATAAGTTCCAAAAGTAGGACACTTATATAAGTAGAGAAAGAAATCTTTAAACTTTGAAGGAACCAGATTAGGAGGTGTAATGCCTCAAATAGAACTGATCTTTTACTTCTGTATCAACCACAATGTTGATATCCATACATCAATTTGTCAACTTCATGTGTATTCATAGGAAACAATAATCACTAATGAGATCTCTTTAGTATCTCAATTGTTTCTCTAAGACGGCAATGTGATTATATAAAGAGCAAATGGAAACCTTTTATATCAGGTGTTTCTCCTGAAAGAAGATCCAGAAAATTTACATACTGTAGGTCTATGAAAGTAGTACAAAAAGCCATCATACATGAGTAGAGCTGAATTTGACACTTATATCTGCATTTCTGTGAAACAAATTTGGGTACCTCTTTATATTGGGTGTTTTAATACTGTGTATTTACCAAACTAAATACACTTAAAAAACACTTAATATTATGTACTTACTCTTTAAATGATTACAAGCACCTAATATAATATTAAGTGGGACCAAACTTTGTGCTTACTGCTTTTAAACACACAGAAATTCAGATTCTGAAGTCTACACATTTCTGCTAATTTATCCAAACTGATCTATTATTGTAGCATCATCCATTTAGGATAATTGCACATAAAAATCCTTTTAAAGCAATCTTTATAAATAATATTTCACAATGAGCTCATGGAAAACATATATGAAAGGCAAAGGAAGTTTGAAGGAGGAACACAAGAGGGCAATGAGAGGTTGGAGGTGAAAGATTGTGGTGTGCTATGAGATCAGTGTTATTAAAACGCATGCGCACACACACGCGCGCAAACACACACACACCATGTTGGCGTATGTGGTTTATGAGCACATTAGACTTAATGGTTTTTATAGTGTACAAACTGCATACTCTATCCCCTAAACCTTACCCTCACAGAAACTATTTGGCAATTGTTCATTAACAAAAAAATCAACATCTAGTATGTTTTTTAAGTGATTTAGTGTATAAAGACACAGGAAGTATCCCCATAAACAAAGTTTACATTGTTATTCATGTTATCCACATGACATTATCCACATTTGTGTCCTCCTAAACCATATCTTCAAACCCACACACACACACACATTACAAATAGCCTAAAGCTGTGTGTGCTTACACATTTTTTTGACTGACACAAAGGTAAAGCTCTGAAGAAAGAACAAAGGGTGAGAGAGGGCCAGTGGATAGGTATGGATACCATATAACTCATGTGCTCTTCAAAGAGAACAGAGAAAACAAGGTAAGACAAGATAGATGAATGTTCTACTGGTGATTGTCAGGGTCTACTTACACTGACTTCTGATGGCTTTCTGTTCACACAAACATCCTGTATACATACACACATGCTAGTGTTATAGATGCACTAGTTTGCACAATGTTTTTGGTTATAAAAAAGGACCACGTTAAATGCCTTCCTCTCACTATTTTTGTGAGGACAATTTCAGGAATGATATGATGTGTGTTGGGTTTGGGGATTTAGGGGTTCAGACACTGTTCAAGTTTTAAAGGGGACATAAGAAAAAATGACAACCACTGCCTTAAATCACTACGGAACAGTTTGGCCATTTCTCCAATGGGCTTGCAGTGCCATCTTCTGGAGACAAAAAACAGTCTAACAGCACAGGAAAGACACAAAGCAAATCCAGATCTGTACATGCAGAAACATGCACACCTGCACATCATTATATTGCCCGAAATGTTTATATATATTGTAAATGTCCTCATTTCAGGCTTTTCATGTGTGCATATGCACAATTTTTTCTCATTACTGTCATGCCTTGATTTTTTATCAAGAGGAAAACACGGAATTAAAAGTTCCCACAGAATTAGTTCCCACACAACATGCTGTTGCACTTAAAAACATTGGACGCAGCAAAACTACAATGTGGGACAAGACCTGTCGATACAGAGGGCAGAACTGAATAACATAAGCATCTCATTGGTGATGGCATCTTGTGTGGTTCAAATCTGCAACCCTGTAGTCGAGTAAGTCTTTAAATTCTACACCACACAATCAGATACAGCAGTTTAAGTGCCCTATTAAGATTAAAGAATTTTTGTGCCATTTTTTGTGGCATTATGGCAGTAGATATTCTTACTATATTAAATTATATGTTTCTTTGTATCTATGATGTTGTTTTTCACTGTCAGATTCTCTCACTTGACTACTTTTGTTTTAGAATCAGATATAGTGGATAATTTGTCAGTGTAAACATCTATTCCTCTGCTCTTGAATGTATTATAACCCTCAAATCCACCCTTCTGTCCTCAGAAGTGTATTTTTAGACCTGTGTTATTCATTAATGTGTCATTAATCAATTCTTCCTCAACCAAAAATACTATTAAACGTACCGATAATAATATATCTGTCATAAAGAAATAAGTTGCACCTAAAAAAAAGGGAAAGCCATTTAGTCACAGTTTAACCTTTCATCAGAGAACACAAAGTATGAGTGAGTTTCTTCAATGGAACACAAAGCTTTGAGACTGACAGCCTCAGCCACCAATTAGTTTCACTGCATCTTGTTTTCAATACAATGACAGTGAATGTTGACTGAAGCTGTCAGTCCCTATAACATTCTAACATCTCCTTTTGTGTCTCTGAAGAAAGTCATATAAAACCTTTAACGTTTTGTTTAATGGCATTTTCATTTTTAAAGTTGGTTATTTTTTTTAAATATATAAGCTCAGGTAAGGTTAAATATATCCTTCAGGTAAAGGGTATTAATAAACGAATTTGTTTTAATGACAGTGAGAAAACAAGTGTTGTTTATTTGTGTGTTTAATGTGTGTGGGTCAGAAAACACCACAACAGAGACTGATCTACAGGATAATATAATTGTGTTGTACATTTGCCTGTGTTAATGTGTGTGTCAATGACAATAAACGCAAATCCACCACGCTCACAGTAGCAGCTGACCCAGTTTTCCCTGCACTGTTTCCCCAAAGATTTTGCAGTGTTTTGAGAATGCGTTAACAGCACATTTAGGTGTTTAAACCCAAGCACTTAAATGCTGTTAAACAACCGACCAAAAGTTTCTATTCTAACTTTTAAAATGACAGATTTTATTGCAAAAAAAAGTTATTAATTATGTAAACTCACAAATCGTTCCTCACTAAATCCCATCAGCTAATCTGACATGTGTTGACCATAAAATTACACAGAATTAAACGTTTTAAAAATGTTACTATTTATTTAGTAACTCTACAGCAGGAAGTAACACCGTCTTTCAAAATCTCCCCCACAAATACACAGGACCAACAACTGACTGACACTCAAAAATACATGATGTGTGTTTCTGAAATGGATATTGTGAAGAAATATATAAAAATAAATGTCTACAGTTAGTTCTATAGACTTTATATAAAAACAAACAAAAAATAAAAACGTTAGAGGCAAATATTTACGCTCTGTCTACATGTATAAAAAGTGCACACCCACAAAAACAAACACACACTATATAAAAGCTTTCATCTTTTTGTCTTGTCAGTGACTTTGAAAGTTTAATTGCTTAGCTTCTCTGCACAGAGCAACATCAGACAGTCTGTTATCTTATTTTTCTACTGTCTTCTCTTCATGAGGTTGAGAGCTCAGTCTTTGACAGTCATGTACTGTATCAATACCACTGACAGATTGTTATGCAACGCTCTGCAATACTGCAACAATCCTGCACACATGCTTACATACACACACTCACATGCGCATATACCTGCAGTAAGCACACACACAAACAGGCAAAACCATGCCAGAGGCCAAAAGACAAACATACTCTGATTTATGCACGCACACACGCACACACACACACACACACACACACACACCACTCAATCATATTACGGTAATTAATGAAAAATACAGGAAAAATAAATGTTGCAGAAATGTTGAAAGTCCCTGAATATAATAAATTTTATTATATGTATAAACATGTCATATAAAAATGTAGTACAGCCTATCAGAAAGTCCAACATGTCTTTTAAATTGTGATCTATGGTAAAGCTATTTGCAAATGGCACTGTATGTGCTATATTTCTGTTTTTAAATAATAACAGTGGTTATGAATTGCAACCAATGCATTCTTAACTTTACAGAATATTATATTTCTTGTACTTTTGTTGTAGACAGGAATAACATGCCCTCAAAACAGTTATGTCATAATTATAATTATGAATAGATGAATCATGAATAGAAGAGTCATGAGCTTATGAGCAGCACATCACATGCCTGATTCAGTGAACACAGGCAGAATAAAAGACGTGGTCATATTAGCAGAAAACCACAAGATAAAGCAATTATGTCATGTATGCAGAAAAAATGACTGAGAAAGGCTGAGAGAGAGAGAGAGAGAGAGAGAGAGAGACAGAGAGAGAGACAGAGAGAGAGAGAGTCATGGCTTGATGGTATGGGTGAGGGGAAGCTAAATTTCTAGCATAATACATCTTGATACTGAATTATAACCATATTTCTATATACCAATACAAATATTTCAAGGTACTTTATAAATTTAAAATTTTTTAAAATAGTTAATTGTCTCTTTAACTGTCTTCTCTCACAAAACACACTATTCATAATTCCTATTTGTTTAAAGTATGATTGTTTGTTTGCATAATATAAAGAGTTTGTAGGGTAACATCTGTATGATGTTGCTCGTCATAGACACTTCAATAAATATTTATATACACTCTCTTCCCAGTAATACTTCACAGGAAATTCAAAGCTTTGAAGCCTTGAGATCTTGCAAATTATTTAAAGTAAAAAGTAAAGTTTTGCCACATATAAATATTTCAGCTTGATGTACTTACGAGGAAGACCTCAAAAGGCCTGGCAGAAGCTCAACACGTTGCAATAAAAATAATAATAATATTAATAATAAAATTATAATTAAATAGGTAACAAAACACACATATTCACATCTGGAGCAAAATTAATGCTCACTGCAAGCCATGTTTAGCAATAAAAACACAATCTGACACACTTGGTCATGTCTAGAGTTTTCAGTGTAATACACTCTTCCATCAGCCTACTGCCACCTTCATAGCTCATAATATACCAGTGTGTGTTTGCTTGTGTGTCTGTATGCCAGTTTGGATGTATGAGGGCACGGGAGAAATGATACACATTGTTTAGTTTTCCTGTTGTGACCTCACACATTTTGTGTTTCTGTGTGTATGCTGTAAAATGCAAAGAATGTAAGTATATATATGTCATAGCTTGTCCCTGGTGCTTTTTAGAAGTGCATTAATGTGTGTGTGTTTGGGAAGTAGAGGGTAAGTGATGTACTAAATAACCAAAAGCTATTGAGCTTGATGTCATGAAGTACGAACACTCCTTAGAGAACAACAGATTAAATCATTAAATTCCCTCATCAAAACACTGTCTGTGCTCTGATAAGTCATTCCTGAGTCAGAAACATGTGTTGAGAGATGAGTGTATTTCTGGAGAATGAAATTAAGCATGAATGTCTTTTCCTGTTTCGTTCAAAGATAAACACACTGGGCAGTGTGTGTGTGTGTGTGCATGCGTGGGCCTGGGGTCAAAGTGTCAGACATACGTCACTACCAGCATGATGCATCACAGCAGCAATCAGAGCTTCCCTCAGTCTCTCTTGCTCATTTACCAGTTACCATGACAACAGCAAACAATCTACACAGGAACTACTAGGGGAACTTTATAAAAAGTCCCTAATGTTTCGGTCAAATTTTTTTTTCCTTTTCTAACGAAGAATGAGTGTATTTGTATACAGGAAATTTCAAAATATGTCAGAGAGCATGTGATTTGTTAAAAATGATCCTGTCAGCATTCATTTTTGTGTGTAGGCCTGTATATAAGTGACTTGAGTCTGTAATGACTGTGTTAACCACACTTCATAGATTCAGTTTGACCGGTCATGAAAGCATCAGATGACCGAGTGATTGTCTGTAATGCAGAGAGAACAATTAGCAGCCTGTTTTACACACACACGCACAAACACACAATTGTGTGAGTTTTGAGAGTGGGAAGTTAATGAAAAAATGATCTGCAGAGGCAGAGGCATATAAATGTGTGATTTCACAGTATTTAGGATATAATTAATTTTTACAATAATTATTTTGATAACTTTTAGCAAAGTTTTTAAACATACAAATAATTTTTGGGAAATTGAAACCTGCTTGTCTCAGAAATCTTTTGCATAGTCATACTTCTTCTGATGCCCCACCAATGAAATGCTTTAAAGCCACAGTGAAATTTCAAAACTGGTTTGGGTTCGAGGCTCAGGTGACGGGTTGATCTCCGTCTGACAGAAGCTGTGCTGGAAAAAGACATTTGAATAAAGGCGTGAGGGAGACTCAACAACGTAAAGAATAGAAAGAGAGCTTGTGTGTGTGACAGGAGAGAAATGAAGGTGGTTAACATTCCACAGGTGAAGTCTCTGCTGAATAAACCTGGACTGTGTGTACACTGTCATAAGTTATGTGGGAAAGCGAAGAAAGCATTAGAGCCAGTGTTTTTAGAATGAAATGAGAATGTCTTATCTCTTCTTCGGCTAAGCATCTACTCATTAATATTCATTCATATCTTCCTCAGTCACAATGTGATTGACCGTACATATTTTCTTAGCTGCGACTGTATTGCATTATGCCGTGGCGACTTTTGTTCTTCCTCTCTGGCTTTCCATCTGTTCCCTTTGTTTTATTCTGGTACAGCAGGGTAAAATTTAGAATTAGCTGTTTGACAACTGTTGGTTGTAGCTGGATAAGGTCACATGACCTATCATGCAAAGGACTTCTGCAACACAAGAGTACTGCAATGTGATTTATTTAGCGACCTGCTACCGTCTCCCTGAACACCACCTATGAATTTTACCGTTCACAAAAAGCACAGTTCCAGGGAATGGGCTGCCGAGACCCCCAGTGCAGTGACCCCTGCTAATCCCCGAGCTCTCTAGGCCCACTTCCTTCCCTCCAGCTGCAGACTCTCTGCTCCTGCCTCAGGCTATTAATAGAGCAACAATGACCGTGAATACAGTATTGCATGGAGCGCAAGCACATGGATTTGGAATACATAACTGAGAGGTGGATTAAAGCCTGATAAGGATTCACTCCCGTCTATTGACACAGATGTGGATTCTGAAGCAAATCAAGGTTTTGAGTGTTCACACACATGCACACACGATCAAGATTGATTTAAATTTTAAATGTACAGAAGGCAGACGTAAGCATACGGAAAGCAAAGAATTTGTGTATACGGCACTCAAGTATGAAGCAGACAGAAATGTTATCATACAGATACACACTCACACACCTGATACATAAGGAGTTGCTGTTTGATTCAGAGCTGTGATTGTTTTTGAATTACATTTGCTTTTTTAATTTACAGGTTGTCCAGATTTGAGGTGCAAATAAAGTTGGTGCGAGTTGTGCACAGCGATAACAGTGAAAGTAAACTTTCTATATTGAGCAAAGATGTGTTTCTCATTAAATGCAGTGTTATATTAAAGTTTTGGGTTGAAGCATCTGACCCTAGATCAGAAAGAAGTTGGAGTAGGAGATGATACCTGACAGCTGAACACACACAGACTCACACAAACAGACACACACACCAACGCATGCAGACATTGATAACGGACATTGAGCCCTCCTCACTGCACCAAAACATAAGGATAGAACAATCTACTATAAACTACAGAAGTCAATAATATCAATAAATATAGTATGAATTTAATATTCATATACAGTTGCACTACAGTATGTTAGAACTCTTTGAATAATGGGTAAAGGTCTGGTAAGTTTTCACCTGCGCCCACACACACACACACACACACACACACACACACACACACACACACAAACAAACACACACACACTGTGAGTGAACACCAGCAGAAAAATAAATTTAATTTCTTACCTCTCAACAGTAATTCAAACACCTCACACCATCTCTGTAAAAGCACACGGAGAACCAACAGTTATATGTCCAGTCTTAGTCTAGTTTCCCCCCTTTTTCTTTCACACACTCTCTTTTCCTCCCTTTGTAGCAGGATAGCAGCGTTTGTGTGTGTGAGAGAGCGGGAGAGAATAAGAGCGTGTGTATGTTAGCGCTAGACTCCGGCAGGGGCATTTACTGCAAACAGAGTTCAGACCCTCCCCTTTACACAAGATCTGAGCCATGCAAGAAAAGAGAGAAAGAGAGGGAGAGAGAGGGAGAGAGAAAGTAAAAGAGAGGCAGGTTTGTTGTTCCTTTACTGAGAGCAATAACAGAACTTTTACTCTTAAAAAGACAAAAACTTTTCCAGTAAAACTTTTCCCGTGATCATTCATCACTGACTATTGTTCAGGTAGTCAGTCATTATGTAAGACTGTTTACATACACGTCCGTTTGAAAGAATAGGATTCGTATTTCCCTTTCCTGGTGCTTTTCTCAACCTATAGACGACGCACACACAAACACACATACACACGGTGTGTAAGGGAATGCCGTTGTTCATTGACGCCCTCAGGGCAGAGCGAGGGCGGGGTCAAGAGCAGAGAAAGCAAAATTCCAGACGGATATTGGACCAATCAGCAGTCAGGCTGTGGTTGAAAAGGCAAAGACATCAGGATTGGATTCTACTACAGCCAAGAAACAGAAACAGAACACAAAGAGCAGAACTTACACTGATCTTTCATTCAAAGAAATCATGACACTGACATACAACCTATAAAAAAACAATGTGGGGAAAACACCAGAAAACACTGTCTAAGTATCCTGTAAAATGTCAATATCTTGCAGAGATGTAATCAAATCATTTAAAATGATTTAAAAGTCAAATATATAAAATTAAAAACTGGGCATTGAAAAATCATTTTTAATTGACCACTATTGGGGGAGACGTATCCCCTCGTGTGGTTACAGCCCTCGTTGTGTCACACACAAATATTCAGTGTCTCATATTTCAGTGTCTGTCAGTGTCTAACTGAACATCTCCATCACTCACCCTTCCTCCACTTTGATCTATTGACACAGAGAAAGTGAAACTGACTTTAAATAGTTTTAATATACGTTAGGTTTTTCCCAAAATATAATACTTTCACTTTCACAATTTTTACTTTAGTTTTGCACCACTGACCTATTTTATTTGTTTATTATTATGTATTTAATTGCATTGTTACTTAAACTTATTTTACAATTTATCATTTTATACAGCTACAAATTTTATGCAGCTACAAATTCTGAATGCTACAAAAATATTGGTCTTTTAAATGTACGGTTTGCAGGTCATGCCAATAAAACACGCTTAAAGTGAAAAACATTAAAACCAAGAAAATTAACCAAGAGCCAGAGAGGCATTTTTCCACATCTGAAGTGTTTCAGCAAGGAATAAACCAGAACAACTTTCACTACTTGCGTTCAAAACATTTTCTCCCTTTACATAATTTCTTCTACTTTATATTGACAAATGAGTTTACAGCTCAAACACAATAGCAGAGATAAACATAAAAAATAAGTAGTTTTTTAATTATGACACAGCTCTTTGGAATACTTAATTTCGATTGGTCACATCGCAGTGTTCTGCAGTCAAACATTTTTGTATTACGACTGGTATAGCAACCATAATTTCCCACATAGCTACTTATATGTGCTATTTTCTCTTTTATCTCACATATAAAAATAAACAAATATTTCATGCCTATTTAATTATTTATTTGGTAACAAATCTAGTATCGTTATGTATCAGTATAGGTTATTGTACATGTCTATAAATGTACTTCATACTCTTTGCTTGTTGCTTTCCTCTCATCCTCACTAACAAGCTTTGCACTCATCACTAATAATCAGCCCTTTCCTCTGGCTCTTCAGCTTTTTATGTTCTGCTGTCAGGGTGAAAACCACATGCTGAGTAAACACTGTATAAACCTCTAATCATGCCTCTAATGACACTGAAGTAATACATGTGAAGTTAATGAACATCTTATCACTCCTGACTACCACAGAGTTAAAACTACCTCATATAGTGGCAACCTCTTTAAAACATTCCCTTATGCAGTTATTAGTTTAAGTTTTTTTCTAGATTTAAATCCTATCAGTACCATATTTGTGCCAAGTACTAATACAGCTGCTTACTGTTCAGAAACCTGAATAAAAATTGTTAAGATTTCATTATTTATTGCAATCTGCTTAGAATTTCTCTCTCTCTTCAACAACAAATAAAGAGACTTCTCAAAGTCAAAAAATGTATTCCATGCATTTAGGAACCGAAGAAAAGCGTGTGTGTGCAAGTTTTTTGCTTTTTATTTTCATGAGTGAAGGTACAGTAGTAGTGAACAGGTGTGATTTGCAGGAACCTAGAGGCTGCCTCAATCAATTGTCTGCTTAGTAAAATACTGAAAAACAGGAAATGGACCTTTAGCTTGAAAACGTTCTGATGTCATTTCCTGTTCAGAGGTCATTTGCCAAAACATAAAAATCAACATAAGACATTTCTTCATACTAATCTCAAGATCAGTTTCAAACATACATGCAGTAGATGTTGCATAAAAGCAGATGAATTACTGACCTCAAGTCTTTCATTGGAAACTATTTCTGCACAATAGCAAGAATGCAGGTTTTTGAGAAGACTTCTGCATCCTCTGCCCTGAGTAAAAATGTCAACAGCTGTCACCACGGAGACAAAGCCCTCCCTGTGCGGACCCACAGTAGGTGTGGGATGAGCCCATGTGGGAAAGGCCAGTCGTCTTTACGAGTGCCTGTTCTGGAAGAGTTCACCCACAAGCTGAAAAATGGCACGGCACCTGCATTCCCACCTAAAATGCAAGTGTAACATTCCAATGTCTGAAAAAGCCGCCTCTCTTTACCACCTAGGAGACAGAAAGGGGACCAGCCCTCCAAAAGCAGGATGTAAGGCTGAAAATAAAATGGAAACCTTTTCAGAATAGGTCCTATGTTCTACACAAAGGCTTATGACACATGCTCAACACCGTCACGTAGCATAAAATAGCAGAAAGACATTCCAGACTGGATCAACTGAAGGACACTTGTTGCCATATAGAGACCAATGCTAGTGCCACTAGAAAATTTCGATCCTGCCAGAAAAGTGATACAGTGCCTAGCTTTAGCTGTTGGGATCCACTCTTGAGGGAAATTCACAGGAAAACTGAAGAAGAAAGAAAGCTTGTCCAACTGTTGAAGACAGTTTAGAACAGGAACTTTAAATTCTAACTATGTAAAAAAAAAAATCAACTCTTCATATACACAGCTCTCATAAATCAACATCCACCTCAACTCTACGTGTTCATCAGCCAAACGAGAAGGGAAAAGAGTCCAGGCGAAAGATGGATTAGACTCTGTGTATTTGCGGTTAGCAAAAGTGATTAGCTCCTCATCTGGGAAACGTTTAGCAGTCATACATGTTCCTTTCACCCGCATCCAAATCAACACTTGCTCCTTTCAGCAGCGTTTATAGCACTAACAAAAGCGACTTCTTAGGCCTTTTGTTTTTAATATGCACAATGGATTGGAAAATATAGAGTCCCTTGCAGCTATGCTATTTTTGAAAACGTACACAAAGCTACAAAGCTCGACAATGTACAGAGACAGGCACACTGCCACACAGACAAACACACAGGCAAACATATCTAAAGACCCAAATGCTTATAAATGCTGCAACTTGCCATTTTAATGGGTCACAAAGTATTTAATTTCGTTTTAGTTACCACTGAGATCAGTTGCGATTTAGTTTACAATGAAAAATTACAACTTTCTTGCACATTGCACGTTTTCAACATACATAAATTTTTCAATACTGCTTTTTTATTCAAGGCATCTGCTATGAACTCTCACATCTCTGTCACACACAGAGACTCACACAGCAGGGTTCCTGTCACTAACAAACAAATTAAAATCTTTCAAGTGCTCAGATCAGAGAATATCTTCAGCAGAACAGCCTAAAACTACAAGCTGTATGTCTAACCCCACCGAGACTTTTGAAAGACATTCACACAATCTTCCATTTTTCTTTAGCATCCTAAACTCGGTTTCATTTCTCTTTATAACTGTTTCTGCAACTTTTGAAGTTCTTTAAGTTCAAAATATAACATACTTGTGACTTCAGCTGACATACAGCTGAATGTTCTGAGGATAAAACTCATGTTCATCACCCATGCTGACATCTGTGTCTAGAATCTGTGGCGAGGACAGCATTTATTAAGGAATTATAGTTATTCTGACAATGTTATTTATGTAAAAACAAATATAAACATACATATAAACATAAATAAAACTTGCAAAACAATTATTGATAGACAATCTATTCATTCTCCATGATCATTATTCTAAACTCATATATTGGTCATAATGTTTCATAGATTTGAGTATGTTTCATAGATTTGTGTACGTTATATAATCATTAATTAAAAATGTATTTTGATTATTTTGCAGCGCCTGCATCAGTGTTCTCAGCAATCTGATCCACTATTTGATTCTTTCATGGTGATCTTATTCTTCAGAAATGAATACTGCTTTGCATAAATGGAAGGTTGCCCAGACTGAGATTAGATTTGTTTTTGAAGAGGAATGTGATAGCACTGCCACATTCAAGCAGAGAAGTGTTGATTAAACCTCTCTTTTCTCACTCTTTTGCTCTCTCTCTCTCAATCTCTCACTCTATCAGCTTATTACTAAGCAACACTGCAAAAAGTTTTTGTTTCAAACTGATTTTTAAGGTAGATCTTCAAATGCTCAGAATACAAATGTGTGTAGCAGAGCAGAAGCAAACACACACACACACACAGATACTACAATGCAGACAGCACACACAGGCCTAATGATAGACATATGGACACATAAAAATAACTCTGAAAGTTTGTTTCAAATACCCGCATACTTGGCACAGACATAAAGACGTTGCTGCTGGACAAGCAGATGGTGGCAAAGTTTCCCCAAGAGTCTTAACAGAGTCTTATTAAGGTCCTAGTGAAAGCTGAAAGATAGAACATCAAACTGTATCTGTTCTGATACTGTTCTCTTGAGTTTCCGCGACGATGCCCCTTGTGACTCGATACAAGAAAATACAAGAGAAGATACAAGCCACAAAGCTCTCTCATACAAATGCAAAAACCCAAAAGATGATATGACAGAGAAAAGATAAAGATATTATTCTTCCAAGATATTCAGTTTGATGAGGGTGCACACACACATACTCTTTGGTCTAATAATTAGACTAGAGAGAGAGAGAGAGAGAGAGAGAGAGAGAGATTCTCCTGTTTATTACTTTCTAAAAAACTATAGTAATTCCCCCTCTCCTGCTCCACTTTCCACTCTGTTTTCCTCTGGTTTCCTCAAAGAGAAAGTGAAGTAGGACGACAAACATCCAGACCTATTTCCATCTCAATAAGGGGCCAGGGATTCTGCGTTCTACCTCACCAGAAATGACTCTTTCTCTCTCAAAACACCTTGAAGAGTTTTGTGACTTTTAATCCATGTCTATAAACTTTAATGCATCTTCTAGAAATCTCCTAAACATTGGCAAAAATAGACTTTTAAAAGAGATCTAAACACTTTCGCTTTTGGGAAACTTATGACTCATCTTGCACTTCACAGATTTTTGTCCAATCAAATGCTTTTTAGAATAGAATTGCACCTCCCCCGATAGCAAATTCTAACTACTTTAGAAAAGGGATAAACCCTTTGAAATAATTCACCCAAACTTCTGCTTTAATAGAAAAAACATTAACACAAAACTGCTTGTCAAGTCAAGTAGTCTTTAACAGATCTAAACCATAGAATCAAGTGGCTAGTATCAAGCCACATGTTCCCTGAGCTAATTTTCCATAATGTAGCCAATTAGATTTAATCGTTTAACTACAGTACTCAGAGAGATTCACTTTGGTGTTTGCTCAACAGCTTCCTGACAACCAAAGTGCTGCCAAGACTTTTTAGAGGTTTAAACTGCACAGATGCTTTTGTGGCATCAACCATAATTTGGCATGAAAAACTGAATACTGGTACGTCATTATGAAAGTTTGGACAGTGTGCTACAATACACATGGTAACAATGTGACGTTACATAATTTTCATAGTTTCTCTCAAATTAAAATATATTTCATTATTTCTGGATGGCTTGTATTACTCTATTTAGCTAGCTATATAGGAGTACATATTCTGTGAATACAATGGGTCTCTTAAAGGTTTAAGAAGTGTGTTTTAAACAAACCCCTGTAGGTTAGTAATCCGATATTAGAAGCACAAAATTAGCACCCTGCTAACGTGCACATGTAACATAACAGAGAGAAGATTAGATTCTCTTGGGTAGCAGAGAAGACAAGTATCCAAATGATCCTTTTTCATGAGACTTTTTGCTCACTCTATCTTTACACTCTCATCTTCTCATCTACATCACAGGTGCTTCTCCTCTTCATCTACAGCACATGACAAAAGATCTCAAATGCCAAAAAAAAGCCCAGAGCTGTTTAACAAAATGTTTCTTTCATTAACTTATATCATTGCACACAGATATAAACATTCTAAACTGACTGAATTTGCTTTTATACATTCACTTATTCACAAGGGAAGTGTGAATAAGTGTCTCTCATCCCTTTACACATCAAAGTGCCAGAGCTTCAACTTTAAATTCCCTTGTCTCATTTAAAATAAACATTAAACATTTAGATAAAATTATCGTTATGATAATATGCATATGTTTATGGTTGCCTCATATAGTTCTTTGAATGTGTCTTGGCATAAAGGCATAAGGAATTAAATCAGCACCAATTGCTTGGAAAAATATTTTACAAAACAAATGCTGAATAAAGTGTCAGAAAGAAACCTAGTCAAAGATGCACATCGTCTGACTTTACTAATATGCAAATCCAGTTAATATAAATATAACATTTTTTATTATTACAAGTTACAGTATTAGAAGTATTCCAAATAAAATTTGACCAAATGAGCAAAATTAGCTCTTTATTAAATATTAATAGCCACTCCAGTTTTTCATAGTGCTCACATTTGTAGCAAAACGTTTCCAGGGCAGAGGAGTTTGGTGCAGAGGATTATGGGAGGGTATGTACTCCACCAGGGCAGGACAGTTTTACTGTGTCATTTGGGGCTATTCTGGGATATGTTGGGGTTTGGCCTGTGTGTAAGACAGATGTTAGGCTCAACTACTGTGTGATAAATTTGAGTTCTTTGGCATATAGGACTTTCTTTCTAGGTACTTTGTATGTATGTATATATATCTGCTGGTGTTACACTGTATCTGCATTCTTTGTAATCTCTCTATCTCTCTCTGTCCAGTGTTTCGGCCCAGTTGGACCCGGAATGTCCTGTTTCCCTGAAATACTTTAGAGGTTGACTCATTCAGCTAACCACATTCTTCCAGACAAAAGCGCAAATGTTTCTCTCTGTAGAACAGTGCCGTGCTCTCTTACTTTCTGCATAAAGACAATGGAAAAATATTCAAAAAATAGTTTAATTATTAGATTTTAAAAGGCCCTTACAGAAGAGAATGAAATATGTGTGAAAAAAATAAAGGGAGAAAGAGAGACTTTCTCTAGATTTGTGTACTTGAGTTCTGTTCCAGTTCCCCTTCTCTCTCTCTCTCTCTCTCCCTCTCTCTCTCTCTCTCTCTCTCTCTCTCTCTCTCGAACAAACTTAAAGCAACAAGAGACTCACAATTCAGAGAATCCCACTCCCTTAATATTTGCAACTCTGTAATAAATAACTCCTGTAAAATAACTTATGTAAAAAAAAATCTATCAAATCAGAAGCTTTACAAGCATTTTAAAAAAGGACAGACAGAGAGACAAATAAAAGAAAATGAAGAATAGAATTATACTACCTGTTTGAACACTTCAAACATAAACAAAATAAACATCTGAAAGTAATGTTTTTAGACACATAAAGATCATTTTTAAAGCATATATGCATCAGTCAGTTTTGTCATAGCCAGCCATTTGACTACTGACAAGATATCTGGTCATTACTGCAGCTAATTCTGACCAGAGCTGGCTTGAAAAAAAAATGTAGTCATAGTTAAGTCATAGTGTGTAATAGAAAGTCACAAATTGCTACACAGAAAACACACACAACACACAAACAAATAAAATGTGTGCTGGTTGTATTATGAGAAATTGTGTGTGTCCAAAAATATTAGACAGAAATTGTTTTAAAGACGTTTGTTTTAAACTAACAATCATAGCAAAATATAACAGTAAAACAGCCTGTTTGTGGTCATTTAATGACAACTATTTGTTTTCAGGTGGACTGCCAAAAAAAAAAAAAAAAACTCTTACTCCAGTTCTTACTCCAGGAAGTTGAATGTTAATTCTAGCAACCTGATTGGAGCTTGCAATTTTTGCAAGTGCTTCTCAGTTTTGTTTGCAATACGCATCCAACGACCAGTGAACAGACTGTGGGCAGTCTGTGGGCATCGTCTAGTTCTGAACAAACTCACACATTTCCACTTACAGCAACTTAATGAATCATGAATCAATCTCCAGTACTAAGCCAATGGCCGAGACCCCAACCAAGCATCTTCAGTCCCTCTATCTGCCGCTCCCTCCAAAAGTACTTACCCGACTGACCCTCCGATTCAGGGCTTGTCTCAGACTCCATAACCTCACAGATGCTGAACTCCTGTCCAACAACTGAAAAACAGTGCAGAAATACAGATGAGGGAGAGAGGTGCTTCTTCACCCTGTGTGAGGAGAATCACACTGTGCCCCAACTGTTGTTCTGTGTTTGTCTACTGCTTTCTTTTAGGGAAAGAAAGAAAAAGAAAGAGAGAGAAAAAGAGAGAGAGACAGAGAGATAGAATGGACGCATGTGGTGTGAATGCAGATCGCTTATTCCACTAAGTTCCTTGCTCTCTTTCGCTCCTACCTCTCACTTGCTTCTTAAAGACACAGTATCACTGATATAGGATTTGACTGTCTGTGGACTATACAGGAAGATTAAGGCTGCACCATAAATATTAATTAACACTTTTAAAAACCCATGACAAGCATCTATTCAGCAATGTGTTGAATAATGCACCTTGAAATAGATTTTGTCACCCAACCAATTCCATCTCTATGTCAAGAACTTTTTTATTAAAGTAATGATGGGGTTGATAGGAAAGCTTCAACACATTTGGATGCAAGCTTAATTTTTTTTATTAACTACTGAGACCGTGGACAAATGAGTTGTTATTTTAGCTAATAACAAGGGGCTAATACATTAATTTTTTAATTTTACTTATTTCACCAGTTATTGTTTTAATAATAGATGTGTCTTCCATTATGTTTTTTGATGTTGCCAAATGAAATGCGCAAAAGTTGTGCTTGTATGTTCCAAGTTAGAACATTACAGGAATTTTTGGGAATTAATAGGAACAAATTGGAATTTCTTTTTTTCAAACTGTATCATATACAAACATAAATATAAACATATTCGCTTCCTCCTTGAATACATATGACTCGCATTCAGCTGTGTCATAACACCCATATATTCCCGCAAATTCCTGTTAAGTTTCCAAAATTCCCACAACTGGTGTGTATATCAGTCAGAAACTGTTTGTCTTATACAGAAGCAATATGGGATAAAGTGAAATCTGTATTAAGACTGATGTTCTATACCCATAATACATCAAATAATTAGCATAAGTAGTTCCAGCCTAGTTATATAAAAACTACTTTGCCTACATCAATTCAAAAACATTTTTTAAAGATTATTCAGACACAAGAATATTTAGACACAACCAACACATAAGATACACTATTGCAAAGATTGCAAGAGATGCTAACAACTAATCAACAAGCTTTAATAAAAAAGCATTTTATGAAGGAAAAATATACATCCATGTACGCAACACCACTAAGTCAAATGCACTATGCACACACACACACACACACACACACACACACGCACCAAAACCTCAAACATGTTGTTCCAAGAACAGTGTTTTCGGAAACTTCCTGGCAGAGGAACAGAAAATTGCAGCAAATATCCTCCTCTGCTGGCCACAATGAAAATGACATGTAAGTGCTCTACTGAGTATGAGGCATCAGCTTTACACTGTTAATTATTAGGGGAATAGACTGAGGCAAGCAGATCTCTTATTACCTTGTCTCTATTCAGCAAACAATACAAACATGTTAGTTCACTATTTATGATAATAGGAATGAATAAACCAGCTCTTGTCATATTCATGTAATGAGCTGCTTTGCAAAGTACTGTAGAATATATTGATTACAGCACATACACTCACTGTTGTCCACTGAAAGATGGAATTGGAATTCTGGGAATTGTGTCTCCACGGGAACACTGATGGTGCGACGCAGCAGTCTGGATTTGCAGGGGTCGCTTCTCCTCTCCTGCAGGAGCAAAGGGTGGATCTGGAGTGGACACATGAAGACGGAATGAATCGATTTGTAATTTTGGCAGCCTTCCCATCTCATGTTTAATACATTCCATCGGAATCAAAAGACAATCAGAGGCCGCAAGATACAAATAAGTCAATAAAATACAAGCACCCAGATTGACAAAATAAATGGTGGTCTTCTATTTACTTGAATTACTTACTGAATTTGTGTGCGTACTGTATCCGCTCTTAGGACACTCTGAATGTCCTCATTATTATTAACATGTGTTATTGTAACTCAACAAAAAATTTAATTAGCTATATATAAAAACAATGGAAATGTATCACCTCATTTGAAGGGCCATTTAAGTAAAAGTGTGTGAACTACTTTCATGCTTGTACACTTTCAAGTTTACTTTTCTGCTCTCTCCTCTATATACAAATGGTAGTGTTTTTTATAGTGTGTTTGAATGTTTATAGTAATAGATTGGCAATGGAAGCCCTTATTTATGTCACCAGTAAAGCTTTTTAGAATATTAAGAGAGCGAGGAAGGCAGCTGAACTCTAAGGAATTTAGAAAAAAAGAACAAGATCTGGGCAGCTCTGACTGTCGATACAGCCTTGCTAAGCTTCCCAGAATCATGTTTCCCCCGAGTCCAGCACACAATCAGCACTCATAACTCTTCAAACGTGTGTCTACTGTGTGCTTGTGTTTTCATGGCCAGCCATGAATTTGCCCTCCAGAAACAATCTCAGCCACAGCAATCTGGAGTCCAGACCAATATAAGACACTGATATTATTTGCCAAACACACACACAAAAAATATTTCATGTCTGAAGTTAAGGTGGAGTAAAATACGCTTCACTTTTCAGATTTACACTTGCCTGCAAGCTGATTCTTCAAAAGAGGCAAACAAGGTACAAAGTGAAAATATTTATCATGGAAAAACTCCTTATATCAAAGATTTGTATTAGTTTTTTTACCTCCAATTTAAGCAATCTGAGTTTACATTTTAACATACGGGAAAATCAATAAAAAGTTAAAATAGTTTTTGATGCAAATAAATGTTTTTATCCAAATAAGGTTCATATTACATTTTTGTTGCTGTCTATGTAAAAATTGTTATGTGTATAATTCAGACATTTGTGGACAGCCATTTTCAGTAATCAAATCATTAATTCACTTTAATCAAATGTGCTTCTACTCATGTTTACTGATAATAAAGTTAACAATCATTTCTATAGCTGTGAAATCAGACATTCAATATCACTTTAATTTTCACAATTTTATTACCACTCAAGCTTTAGATTAAAGATTATGCTAATTCATAAGTTTAACTTCATAGGCTAATGCATTTAATAAAAACCAATGACAGTCTTGGACCACTGTGAGGGGATTATGGTTTAGAAAATGAACGTCTCATCCAGGTGTCCAAAAATCAGCCATACAGAAATTTGAATATGGACATATGGGAAAAACAAATGTTTCTGTACAGATTTCACAGATATAAAAATGTTCCTATACATACATGCAACATATTTCAAAATACTAAAGACCTTTTTATTATATACATATAATTGCCAGGTAAAGAGAGCCAGTCAACACTCTGCCTGTTCAGTAATAGAGGAGACTGCTCTCTGGCTGATAACAGAGGCTTCGACATATAGCATGAGCTATGAGAGAGAAGAAAATTCTCTATCGACCGCACCATGCATTCTTTGCAAGTGGGGGCCATTTATTGATTGGCCCTGTGAGACACTGTGTGTCTTGGCTGCCAAGGCAAAACGTGAGCTTGGGGAGTTTAAAGAGCCTGCTGATGTCCCACACTTCTGCACATGTCACAATGACAAACTACACACAGCTAACACACTACTCGCTCCCATGCGCTCACATTTGTTCAGCAGCAACTAGCACACACACAAGAACACCATACTTCCACTCTCTGCCTCTTTCTTTTTCCTTCTCTTATTGCTTTATTGAGGTGTATATCACAGCACAAGTTTGAAGCTGAATTTTCACCTGATTTTTTCAGCCATGTTTTTGGTCACTTAAAACAGATCACTGTTTACACCTGGTCTCTGATTTAACTACACTCATTGTTACTATAGTACCTCGGTTCATTAATGTACCTTTATGAATGCACATTCATAAAGTTACAAAAGGGAACAACTTCTGTAAATGTACTGAAGATTCTATAAGTGTACTGTACATGTACATATTTTCTTTAGATTGGAAGGTTATTTCCTATTAAAGCCATGTGTAGCTAGCAAAGTTTAAATCCCTAATTTAATGCAGTTGTTTATTGACTGGTGTGCAATTGGTGTGCATTAAACATTAGTGTTTACACTACAAATGAGACATGATGAAGCATGAAGCCTTTTGGACCCCGTTTAGAGTTGTATTTAGCACTGTACATTTGTCCACCCAGGACAAATGTTAATGTTTAAATGTGGCCTGAAAAAACTTGAAAAAAGTGTGTGTGCGAGTACATAAATTTGTGTGTCTAATACCTCCTCCTCCTTATCCAACAGCAGCATCTGATAGTCAGTGACCACACAGAACTTGGGGTTCCACACAGTATGTTCGGCACACGGGTGACCGCATGACGTCCAGTGGCCTGGAGGATCACTCATATCTGACAGAGAGAGGGAGTAGAAACACAGAATTATGGGAATGAAAAAGAAAAGGCACCTGAATAAACAAAGATTAGACAAGATGTTGAGAATTTATTGTCCCCTTGTTTGGATGGTACAGCATCACCTTGAATTAATAGACAAGTCGAGGCCTTTCCATTTACTCCCTGTTTATAAAGGTTGAGCAAAATCTTGAAATATCTGAAAACCTGTAGAAAACACGACCTCCAAATGAAACAAAAGCACTGAACACATTTATATGGTAATGAGCCTCCTGCCTGCCAGCTCTTGCAATAAGACTTCCAAATATTCAGCAAGTGAGCAAGAAATATTGTCATTTTAATTTGAGTTTGATACAGAAAGTATGTGTAAAGTGAATTACAGCACAAGAATAGTGTTGCACTTATTCTCAGTCAAGGTGAATACCTCTGAATCTCTTAGTGACTGAAGGTTAAAAGCCCTCCACAATGAAATAATCATGTTAACTATGTTCATTCATATTATAACGTAGGTTAACTAAGGTGAGACTTCATGAACTCAAACATGTTGTTATTCTCTCAAAAGATTTTAGAAGAAACAGAGACATCCAAGTTATTACAGAGATAAAACATAAATGAGAACTCAATTTTGTCACCTGTTCAACATCCGAGCAATAACATTTTTCTCAAGTACCTCCATCTGACCCCTTGAGAGGTCCTTTTGATGAAAGAACCACAGCAAGAGCCTTTATTTTGATGAAAACAGCATCAATCTCCATGCTGTTCATGTCTGAAGATGCCTTTAGGAAGCAGGTGGTTCTGAGAGAACACCTGCTAATCATTCACTTCCCCAACTCCATTGTGCTAGCACATCGCTAGCACTTCCTTTTAAATGAGCAATTATATTTGAAGGAGATTTGAGTTAATACATAGAGATGAAATTTTGGAATCAATGCCCGTCAAAGAAATATATCACATGACCTCCTGGTATTTGAAAATCTATTAGTTTAGTGAAAACAACACACACACCTAATAGACCTAAAGAACTTTTGGCTGAAATATTATACCTCTTCCTTTTTTCTCCCATGTACATGCGTGTGCAAACATATATCCAAGAGTATGCTTCATATACTGATCAGCCATTTGCATTACCTGTATCTCCATTATTATAACTAGAAGCAATACTCTTCAAGAATGTGTATTCATGCAACACAATTACATCTGCAAAGTCTTATCTTTTTATTTTAACATGATCATGCAGGTGCAATTAGCATTGCAGTGGCCTCTGAATGCTGGTGTGCACATTCAATGCTAGCTAGCTAATTAGAATTACATTCAACAGAGCCCCTTTGAAATGACAACACACATACACACACACACACAACCTGTGATATAATAACTTAAGGCAACCATCATCATTTACACAAACACACACACACACACAGAATTTAAAAAGAGCAACATATGGCCAGTTACAGATTGCTAGAAGCAGTGCTTTTTCTGCAAAGATAGAGGTGGATTTGAAGTGGCCAATCTGTTTTCCTCACAGTGAGTTTTCCACACAAACACTCACATGAAGGAAAAAACAAACAAACTCTCAAAAATCTGAAAAGAACTTTACTGCATCCCTCCCACTCTTATATTAATAAACCTGCATGTCACTACTACTACTTCACGATATAACCACACTTCACTTTTAACAGAACTAATAATGTTACTGTTGTTAATGTTTGATAATTATTTGAAGTTCTTCTTCTAAACATGGGCTCTGTTCCCAACCTGAGTGACTTGTCTTGCTGTGTACTGGGGTAGTCAGGGGAAGCCTAATGGTTAGAGTTGGACTTGTATCCCAAAGGTGGCAGGTCGAACGGACCATAAAAACATTGAAATGAGTTACTGTATTGCATTTAGAACAGTTTTAATAACAAGGACACAAGAAAAAGAACACTATAATTGTATCAGGTCCTTAACAGGATGCTGTAGCTCAAACTAAGCAGTGCTACAGTGCACAGGGTCAGTATTTGCTGAGCTACTTTCATCCCTTTGCTCTTCAGGAAATCAGGACCTGGTCTTAATCTCTGTTACTGTAAATGGCCATTTAATGGCTTCTAGCGTCATGCTATTATGTGAAGGGCAATTGGTCTCTTTATCTTGGCAGGCAGTTTTCAGCACTTCAAAATGACCCCTGCTGTGATTTATCAAATTATTCATATCATTTTCTGTTACAAGACGTTAATAATTTTAGAATTATTGCTTTTTCCTTTTAATCTCCTGAATTCGTTCATGATGTGGTCACATGAAAGAGATTATTTTATCCCACTGCCAAAGTGAAGCCCTTATCAGTGCAATAACATGCACACATGGGAGGGGACGAGAGAGAGCCAAACACACAGAAAAGAGAGATAGAAATAGGGAGATTTATTGGAAGAGTGAAATGAAGGAGAGAAAGAGGCGTTTCTCATCCTCACTGAGAGTAAATGTGTGGAATACTGTCTAAAATGATCACAGTCTACCAGGTCCTTTAAATATATATTTGATGCTTGAAATATACATTTGATGTTCACTCTCAGCATTGCACAGCTGTTGTCCTACTAAATAAAGTTGTTTTGCTACTAGCAAAACGAAAAATGTAATTGTAAATTCTAGGACTGTTGACTCAACAACTGTGTTAAAAATGAGTCCAGCAATCTTCTGGACTGGATGGACAGATGAAGGTTGCACTTGGACAAACAAAAGTAATTGGACAATTCTGTCAGAGAAACCAGAGAGCAGTGACTAAAACGGTTGTCAAGGGTTTTTTTTAATGTTGTTTTAATTAGAATTAAATTTTAAATTGATTGTTCTTTGCGTCACCTCATTTTACTGTTACTTTATAGCAGTCAACTGCAGCGGAAGGGTTTCACGGTCAAAAGCAACTCAGAAAACTTAATTATAAATGTTCTGCATATTATTTATGTGCTTGATCTGTTCAGCCAGATATTACAATCAGTGCACAGACTGAAGAGCGCTGTTAGTAAAGAGTTTACATTTGTATAGGATTTACACTGACGAGAATTACATGCAGCCAAAATAACTAAAGTTTGTGATTCAGAAAGGATATAATTAGATTTGATACAGTTGATGAGGATTAATATTGCAAGTGTTCGGTCAGGTCAGGAATAATACAAATGTATAATATAAATGTTCCCTGATCCAGTAACAAAACAAAAGAAGTGACAACACGATTATTATCCTACACAACTAATATCCTAAGCTCCAAATATTGTGCTACTGCTTAAAATGAGAAAATCTTCAAATCCTCTACAGAAAAAAAATCACAATGTATTGAATTAAAAAGCTTTATTTGTGGATAGATGGATGAATATAATCAATTTAGAAAAACACAAAGCAAAAGCATTGCATTCTGAATACTCATAAATACCAGCAGAAACATTTTTAACAACTACAGTGCAAGTTAACCCTGTTTAAGAGAGATCCAGACTAATTAACTATATCATTGTATGTAACCAATTACTAAACAAAGCCCTGAAAGAAATCTTTTTAAGTAGGTCAGAGAGTCATACAGTGGCTGATCCATTCTCTTCTGCTCTCATCTTCTCTTTCTGTCACTCTCACTCTCTTTCTGTCTCCCTCACTATCTCTTTCTGTCTCCCTTACCCTCTCTTTCCGTCTCCATCTCCATCTCCATTGCTCAATCTCCATTATTAACAAATATTGCTTTCTGATATTCATAATGTATGTCCTGTGAAGACATCAGCCCAACATGCACCTTAATATGTACACACATCAAGCTACTTATCTGAGGTTACCTACTCACACTCAAACACATACAAACACTCGTATGTGTTTGTATGTGTTTGTAACACTCGTACAAGACTTGACAAAACTGAGCTCAAAAAAAGACCAACAAAGAGAATAAACAGCAAAAAGAGAAAAGGAAGAATATAAGTAAGAAAATGAGAGTCAGGCAGTACTCAATGATGTTTACCTGTGAGGAAATGGCTGGGCATGTTCTCCCGTCTGTTCATCACCAGTTTCTGTAGTTACTTCCTCAAAGCATTAGCAGAAAATGCTGCATAAGAGAATGTGTGAGGAGAGCCAGCGTGTTTCAAAAGGCATGTTTGTGCGCTGTGCAGTTCTAAATGTGCAGTTAACTTGCTTTCGTTTAGCTTTTATGACTCATTCCTTCTCTCCTTTTGTTTAAAGAAAGATAACCAAAAGGTTATCTAATTAGTTTACTAATTGCATCATTGTTTGTTTTCTAATTCTCAGGGACTGAGAGATTGGGGGCATGAAAGTAAAAGATGTAAACTGTGTGAATATGGTGAATTTGAAAGAGAAGAAAGGCAGAAAAGGAATAAATGTGTTTCCAAAAATACACAAAGAACACAGAAGCAAATCCTTGAGCCTATTCCTCAGAGAAACCTGTTGACTTCGTTAGATTCAAAGCAAAACTTGATATGGCCGAGGCTTTAAAAATGACCTTACAAGGCAGTTTGTGACATGCTTCTTCATATTAAGGACACACGCAAAGATTTCTATAAAAAAGTGGACTTTTGTTGACGTTTATTGTTTTTATACTAATGTAATTATATTTTTTATTCCCTTATCCTACCTTTATCCATAAACCTATCACTTACTCATATTATTTAGTATATTTATTAAGCCCTGGTCCCTGGTGTGGACTGTTGGCTGATCCCCACAACATGACAAAACTTACAAACACACAGCTGTTCATCCATACATCCAGACACTATCTGTATAAACTCTTTAAATAAATGTGTGCTTGTTAGTGGTTTGCTATTTGTGAGCTTTTCAATGCTTCAAAAGAGACTAAAAGTCTAAGGCAACCTCACATAAGAGAGAGAGAACAGATAATGAAAGATGGGGAAAGAGCAGAGGACGAACTCAATGAATCTGTGACAAATACATCTATCCTTGTGTAGGCTGTACAATCTCTGCCTCTAGAGAATCGCCATTGGTCTCCCACGTTAGCCAATCACTGTGCTCACACAGGCGTGTG
Source organism: Ambastaia sidthimunki (assembly GCA_036877625.1). Classification (NCBI taxonomy): domain Eukaryota; kingdom Metazoa; phylum Chordata; class Actinopteri; order Cypriniformes; family Botiidae; genus Ambastaia; species Ambastaia sidthimunki. Next base: position 32,110 of record JAZGTK010000289.1, read on the forward strand.
TGTGCACTCACCTCTACCACAGCCTCAAAACTCTCACATGAATGAACCAAAATGAACTAATAAACATCAAGCATAGCCTCTCACAACTCAAATCCAATAGGCTGCATGCAGTCAGTTCATGATTTAACTTTCTGTTGCATAAACTTGAATACATTCACATATGCTATTTTACACACCTTAAAATTATAAGTTCTAATGCCAATGACAAATTTAGCTTTTGCTTACTATAATTTTTTCCTTATGCTAATTATAGCACCTGCCTTTTAGATGAATGAGAATACAAACAAATAGTTCTCTCCAGATGTTATTGATTTTTTTGGGCACAATACAACTGGCCAAACACTTACAAAACATCTCCAGTAGGGGAAGATCATCAGTGTATCTCTTCTCTTTGTTATTAGGGCTGCAGGTTAGCTCTAATCCACATTACCGTGATAAAAAAAGTTCAAAAAACAGCTCAAGTTCAACACACTGTACAGATGTGTTTACACTAGCTACAAGGTAGCTTAAAAATGTATTATCACCGCATAATGAAGGCCTTATTGTTGGCAAAGCCCAGTTGAAACACTGAAAATACAATTGTGCTCAATAATATTGACCTGCCATACACCTGGGGTGATGTCATTGGCTACAGTGTAATGAGAAGCATTGTATTCCATTGTACTCCATTCACTGCATGACCTTTAAACACTCTCAAATATTACTGAGTATTGCAGAGCTATATAAAGGCATTATGCGATTTCTTATCAGATTCACTGTATAAAACATTCTAAACTAAAACTATTCTTAACTGAACTGATAAATCACTCTTTATCTCTTCTCCACAGTAACTACACACTGTGCAGTTTATTGTTCAAGAATTGAGATAATAACTTTGTTCTTTTTTGGCCTTTTGTCTTTCTGTATTTGAATTACTGCCCTGTAATGTTATCTGTTGTACACTTGTTGGCGTTTAAACTGTGAACTGTGCCATGGAGCACAGTTTTTTAATTAGGAAAGCAAATGACATAGAGTACTGTTGATTCAAGGATACAATATTTCTAAGAGTGAATGTGATAGAACTGAAAGGTAAAACTGATTTACCCAATATAGTTATTTAGTTATATTACCCAATATAGGCTGCATTATTTATTACAGCCATTTACGTTAATTATACAAATAAAAGCCATTTACCCAAAGAAACCTCAATAATAGCCTTGATTCGAGTCACTGTTGTCCTGTTATGCCCTAGCTGACAGCATTTTATCATCACTTGGTGTAAATTTTGACATGATAGCTATTTGATAACTGTATGCCAAAAAACAGATTTGCCATATTTATTGATTTTTAGTGAGTCACATTGTCAACAAAACTTCTGACCAATCCAACCCAGCACATTGTTGTATTATTTGAGCAATACACCCAAACACACGCTTACTTATCTATCTAAATGGGGACATTCCACAGACTTCTGTTGTTTTGAAAAATTTGGTCAATTGTGGTAATAATGATATTGAATTCCTGCCTTGATTTCAGAGTGCACCGACAGCACACCGTGATCGATTTCTAGCGACATTCGTGGCCTTGTCTCTCCTCTTTTCTAGCTGTTTATCACGTCCCTCTGCTCTCTCACTCTCTTGCTCACTTTGATTATCCCAGATTTAAAAAAAAGTCCTTTTGCTGTGACCACAAAGTCTAAGATATACACCAGCTCTGACAATCTGTGTGCTAGCGAGCCCAGTGTGTTCGCCTCTACTTTATCATTCCATAGAGTGTGACAACCATGGCACATTCCATTGATCAAGACTTCTTGTTTGACAGCTGTGTGAATTCAAGGGGAGAAAGACTGGGTATAGCTTTCCATCACCAGGTTATATCTGAAGATCAAGGCAGAAGGGATATTACTCTTCCAATGTCAAGTCCGATAAACATCACAAGCAATCGCCTGCTATACTACAGTAAAAATGACATCTTAAACAGTGACTCAAAACTGAAAGAAATGGACATGAATAGCACATGCTTTCACAGATTTGGGAAGGTTTTAAAGATTTGCTAAGATCTGGTGGCTTAAAATTTAAAAGCACGAGATTACTTCTGTTGCCAGGTTACATAATGCAGCATATTGACAGGGGTTGTTACTCTTTATGCTGGAACTAGATTAGGCTGTGAACTTGCTATCCACAAGAAGGGAACATATGTTAGTGAGAATCTCTGAAGATTTGAAATTCAAAATCTAATTAAAACTAAACATAAAAAGAAAATGTATTTATTCATTGTTTTCACCACTCCAGCATATGGCTATAGTGATGGCAGGAAAAGGAAAATCTAAACAGTCAGGGAAGGGAAATTTTGCGTGTCCAATTCACCTAACCTGCATGTCTTTGGACTGTGGGAGGAAACTGGAGCACCTGGTGGAAACTCACACTGACACAGGGAGAACATGCAAATTTCACACAGAAAGCGGCAACTCAAACCAGGGACCTTCCTGCATTTTAAAGGGCACTATATTATTAATCTGCCAGTGGCTGCTGTTATAAATTGCTTTAACTGTGATGGTGTTCCTGAATTTACTGTAAAACCTATCTCCAATTTACATGATTGCACAAGATTTTTTCATGTTTTGGAAGACCTTGACAAGTTTACTTGATTATTTTGACAAGTGTCTTAACTTCAGAGACTAAAAAACCCTACTGTAAATCTGTTACAAATAATCCCTGATTCATGCTCAGGTTTAATCTGTGTCCACGGGATGTACCCGCTTTGTAGGGCATTTACACTTGGTCACTTCATGCATCTCAATCGGTCAAACTGCTGGTTATGCACATTTCATTTACTGCACCCTTGGCCACAAAAATTGCCAGAAAACAGATTCAATCTGCTTTATCTATCAGAGGCAGACTAAATTCATAAGAACTGTGGCAATGTCTTCAAAAGGCCTGAAATAACCTAGCTGGAAATTACAGCATCATGAAAAATTTTAGGCATGTGCTTTCAAAAATGCTATAAACAGATTTTTCTTTATCAATTAATTTCTCGAACATCTTGTGTGACCACCCTTGCCTAAAACAGCTTTAGTCCTTGTTTCACTTAGCACACAGTTTTTCAAATAGCTTTGCTGGTAGGTTAATCCAAGAATCTTGAACTTTGCCACCTCCTCCAACCACCTCTTATCCATCTCCAATCCTTTTTGGAAGGCATTTACACTTGATCTTTCTATGATCGGATAACTCTACGATCAGTAAAAACGTTTGAAGTGACCAAGTGTTAAATACCCCCAGAACATAACAGAGGTAGTCTGCTTTGGAATTACAGCCCCTGTCTTTAAGCTTTGGTGGCAGTGACATTTTCCCAAAATTGGAATTCATGAGCATGTTCACCTGAGCGAAAACAGAATACTGGGATATTTATGATGGGTCATTTAGTTTAAAGAGAAGGGAAGGTTGCTCCAGGGAAGTACCTGAAGGGGCCCGAGGGAGCATGAGAGCTCCATTCACACTCACTGACATTTTCCAGAGGACGAATCAATTAGTGGGGTACTAAAAAAAAGAGGCTGTGTGTGACTGAGTCCCCAGGCACTAAACAGTTACTGGAAAAGCACAGCAGAATGCATGCACAGGAACACACACAACACTACCAGACACACTCAAGGGCTCAGACAAATAAAATAGATCCTGACCTGGCACACACGCACATGAGCACCAAATGGGACCTATAGTAGAAGAATGAGACCGGGTAATGAACGATTACTAATGTTTTGAAGCTGCGCTTGATGGATAAAATAGTGAAGCAAAGAATTCTACAGAACAAAGCTGCAAACTAATAATATTCACAAAGAACTTAATAGTCTTATTCTCAGAATAGGTTTTGTTGAATTCATTTGGTGTATTGAGGGTGGTAGTCAAACCCAGATCATAAAGTTATTTTGTTTCTGAAAAAAACATGTTTACAACTAACCAGGTAAACCAGATATTAAACATAAGGATGTACACGGTAACAGACCTTTTGGCACACTTTTTTTTTTTAGCATAACATGAGTAGATCATGTGCTGATATTACCACATGCTCATGTGACATATTCTCAATAGTGATGTGTGTGATAATTTAATGTAGATGACTGTGTGTCATGTCTGTCTGGAGGAGAACACACACCGGCTGTAAATAGCACAGCTCTGAAAGAAAAAGAACTAGCTGTCTGTGAGAAAAAATGACTGTATATTGTGGACACTCAACTACTTTGTGCTTGTGGCATTGACACAAAACACACATCCAACAGTGACCCAGGGAAAATAACCATTAATATTTTCTTCACTCATAAGAAATAATAACTTTAAAACAAGAAGTATTTTGAATTGTCCTGGGTGGTTATTAATATTGTGCACTATCAAACAGATTAAATTAAACAGAAATACAGATAACTAAAGCTTAGCTGTATTACATGCTATAAAAGTGTCTGTTTTCTCATAAAATGGCTCAGAAAAAAATCTCAAATTATTTGTAGTGCATTTTTAGTTAATCTTGGCAGTACATCGACTCAAAAAGCATATCAACAAGTGCCATGTAAATCCTCAATTTGCATGTAAATTTCCTCAGTTTGTTGCTATGGTACAGGGAGTTTCATAGAATATAGCAGACAACAAAAGACAACATTTGACGGCAACTACAAGACAACAGTTTTGACCTAGTACATATTTTATCCGCCCTCTTATTATACAAAAACCTGGAGCTGTCTGTATCAGACTGATTTAGTTTTTGCATACCAAAAACGGCAATGAAATCAATTTCATTATAGCTTTAGAACGCTATTTTATAGACTAAACAGACATAAAAGTGCAAATAAATGATAATCAAATGTGCTTAGCATAGCTAAAATACAAATTTTTCCTATCCTGATCTTATTCTTTTGCTTAATATTAAAGCATTGTAAGTAAGCGCCGTCTCTTTACGGGACGGTCCTACCTGAGACTTGAATCCACCCGTGATGTTGGCTTTGAGATGAATAGTATAAGGGGTTCTCCATTGTGTTCCTTCTCCTCCGCATGTTTGTGGTTAAAGGCTAAACCAGGATGTGTTAGGATAATCTATTGAGAGGCGCGCATCCCTCTTTCTCCTCTGTCCTATGATCAAGTCCGCTCTGATGCAGTATGTGTGTACAGTAGAGCAGAGAGAGAGAGAGAGAGAGAGAGAGAGATGATGATGATGATGGTGGTGTGGGTTGCATCTAAATTTATAACATGTTTGTCCAAATTGTGTTTGTCTTCATGTTAAGGGTCGGCTTTGTGCTACCACATATGATCCGTTCTTAATTTAATCTACCTGATTAGAAAAGTGCGTTTAAAGTGATCGCCAGGACATTGTTCGTTCCGTTCATACTGCGTTTTAAATGACAATTTCAAATCCATCATTGCTTTTAAAAGTGGAAGACACTATGTTACCGTTTCAAAAAGGGAAACCAAATGTTTAGGGGTTAGATTATGGTAACTTCCTCCTTGTTTTGAAAACAAAAATGTCTTCCAACGCAATTCGGGAAATTTAAAGCTGTAGTAACCTACGTACTTTCTGGGTTACAAGTGAACAAAAAATGGTTCCTAAGCAAATACATAGAAAATCATTGTCCAAAACTTTACCCCTAGCTCACCTCAGTTCGCAACGGTAAATTGAGAATAATGGTTTAATTTAACATTTCGTGGAAATGTCAGTTTGATGTCATATGTGGGCGTGGTTGTCAGTGTAGAAAGAATTATATACCTAGACTTGAGCTTATAACCGCTAAAATATTGTGTGTTTTGTATGCCCAGTTGTTTGCAGTACTGTCATTACCTCTGGAGTGTCAGTCCATCACTGCAGCGTTTGTAACTTTCTACCTAATATATTTCCTCCCTTAGTCAGTTTAGCAAAAATGAGCTATTAATAATACCCATGTATAATAATAATAATACCTACCCATATTCATCAGCTACTATTAAGAACATCCAGTCCGATTTTCGATTGAAAAGTCAGCCTCTAATTGGATACAGGCTGCCACTTGGATTGCCATTTGGAGTCATCTGTCATTATTAGCCAAGTGTCTCTTCAGATCCTTTCTTCTGTTTTATCAGGATTCCCAGTCCAGTGAAGATTAAACGCCTACAGCATTATGATACCACCACCATGTGCAGTGGAATAAACCGTGAAGTGCTGTTTTTTGTTTGGGTACATGGCAACATATCACATTAAATTCTTGCTAAACAAAAGTTCTATTATTTCCCACATTGCAACAGCAAGAAGTATTTTGCTTTCTGTCCAAATCCATCCATTTTGTTCTTCTGCTAGCAGCTTTTTTTACACCACCCTCCTATATGTTTGTATGCATTCATGTACTGTATATACTTTATGTATATATGGATGCTTTATACACATTTGTTTAAATCTGTGCCAGCATTTAACTTAGACTTTTTATAACTGCTCAACAAACTGGGAAACAAATTCTGTGCAGCTTTAAATGTTGTTATACAATCAAAAAACAAATAAAAAAGATTTAGATCTGTTAAAAAACTACTTGCAATATATCACTAATTGATTTATATACTGTCTCTAATTCAATCACGGCTATTTTGTTATTAATGGAAAATTGCACAATATTTCCGAATCAAAATGTCCTAAGTTACCTCAGAGGAATATTTTTATTTTACTGGGATGAGGTGCAGATGTTTTCACACTGTCTGGATTCTGTGTCATGCTGTGTCTAAAACATAAATATTTATAGCGGTGCTCTGCTAATGCTCTGTCCTCTGCAGGAAACCTATTCACCAAATCTCAGCCTGGTCCTGTCTGCTCAGTATAGGACCTTTATTCACTTCAGTTGACCTGGGAAAGGATTTATGGGGAAATTATGATAATGAGTATTGTTAAATAAGTATTTGTGAATGACAAGGAGACAGTTAATAAATGCTGTCAAAGTTAAAATTATCTAATTTATTTGAAAATCAATATAATATAGACCGGAACAACTTTTTACATTTGAATTGCCCATCCACCATTTTAACATGACCAACCACTATAAATAAGTAGTGTGAATGAGTTCTCGCATATTATTTTAACAATGAATTGAATTCATAACAGGCTATGTTTACTCTTCAGAATAAAATTATTCAAGTCAATAAAAACGATCAATAAATATATTAATTTAATTTTGTACCATAGGATACAAAGCATAGTTTCCTGCAATGATGCCACAAGCCACCGAAATAGATCCCAACAAAAGCTTAAGCCAGTTTAAAACAAAAGGCAGCTTAGAATGTAAAAATTATTTTTTCATTTCTGAGAAACTGGTTAAACCAAACAGCTTTCCAAAACATTCCACACCATACATATACACATTCATTCCAGTGTTCTTCTGTATGGACCAGAATTAACCTGAGAATTTTTCCTTTCATGTCCACAGACCTCATATGTTTCTGCCTTGTGAGACTCTGATAAGGCCGCTGCTTCTTCACTTGATTGGAGACATTTACCCATCAAACAGCACTGATTGCATCTTCCATCCACTTCAAGTAGTGCTGACTTCCATCATCAATGGGAAAACTGATGATTTCTGGAATGTCATATGGATGCACAGCTCTAAGGAAACACAAACATTTCCATATTTAAATCTGTGTAAAACATTTAGTAACACAACAGTGGGGCAGTTGTGGTCTACTGGTTAGTGAGTCGGGCTTGTAATCAGTAGGTTGCTGGTTCGATTCCAGTGCCGGCAGGTAGCAACTGAAGTGCCCTTGAGCAAGGCACCTAACCCGCGAATACTCCCTGGGTGCTGTGTGTGTTCATGACTTGCTGTGTGTGTTCACTCCTCACCAGTGATGGGTTAAATGCAGAGGTCACATTTCAGGTATGGATTACCATATCTGACAAAAACATGACACTTTCACTTTCAGTTGTCTTAGCATATGATCGACCTTACCTGGAATGACTGATTTAGGTCATCTCTAGAACATCTATTCTTATATTGATTTTTAGTAATAATAATTATTTTTATATTTACCTGTAGGGGCTTTATAAAATTCCTTACACTGTTATTAAAGGTCTTTGAAAGCTCTGGGAATCGTTTTGTCTATGATTTGCTTAAGTCAAGCATTTCTTAATCTTTTGTTTTATGTCAGTACCTGGTGCTGCTCTCCTAAGACTGAATCTGATGCTTTCAGGTCTACACACGGTTGCTGGCAAGAACATAGTTTTGTTGCATGTACGTTTATTTTTAATTTCTGAAAAACATACATGGTAATTAGTATATGTCTATTTACAGACAACCAAAAGGAACATATAGAGAGATCTCTAATTAAAATGCCATATTGTCATGGAAATCATAAACCAACAGCGAGGGCTCCAAAAAACACTTGATATAACACGTAATTTGACCTGGACCTCTTAATGGAGATTTTGAACAATGTACAATACAGACAATTCTTACTTTAAATAAGCCTCAAGCCTCTGTATAAGAGATGTTCTCGTCCTCACGAGCTATGAGAAAAAAACATAAATTTACTACAACTTCATTTCAACTTAATATAAACATAATTTTACGTACAATGAAAAAAGACATCAATCCTTTCAATAAGAACTATGAATAATAAAGACATCAACACACCAGCAGTATTTCTGAAGCATCTCGAATCTCTCCTTTCCAGTAGTACCTTAATTAATAAACAGATATTTGTTTATTTCAAGTACCTAATGCTTAGTACAAACATTAAACAACGTCAGTTAAGTTACCCAAGTTTAAGTTTTAAGTTTCAAGATTATAGTGAGTGAAAGGAACTTGCTGGTCTTACATAGTGGCAGTGCGGGGGAATATATTCACACATGCTGCCAGTCTTTTTTCCATGATGCCCCTAAAAGAAAAAAGAATGAGAAAGAATTAAGGTTCTCTAACTGTTTTGTATTTGCATTCGACTGCATCACATGTAAAAGAGAATCCAGTGTTATTTCAAATTGAATCTATATTAGATATTCATAGAGCTGGTTTATTTGATGTTGATTTAAAATCTGGTCTGACTCGTAATCCTGTATTCAACAGTTCAATTCAACCTGTAACCTTGTATTCAACAATTGCTATTATTAACATTATTCGTTATTACCTTGTGCTGATCCCTTCTTTACAGTATATTCCTAGTCCTGAGAGAGCTCCAGCATCTCACTGAATCAATATTTCAATGCCAACGGCCACAGAACTGCATTTCCACCCCAGGCCTCAAGCATGCTCTCCCAAGTCATCTCATTACTGTTTGCCCACGTTCCCTATGTTTTATTAAAGGAAACTGGACCAATAATCTTCAGAACCAACATCCTACCATGTTCCAGGTTTTGTCTCTTTTTGATTGTTTTTGCTTTTAGATCTTGGTGGTTTCTTTCTGCCAGATCTTTGAACGAGACAAGAAACAGGCAACCTTAAACTAGCAGGGCCTAACCCTCAAGAACCTTAAGAATTAAACTTAAGGTTCAACTTAATGACTTAAACTTAAGGTCCAACTTAAAGAGCTTACTACTAAGGAGTGCAATTCTAGACTTAAGATTTAACCACGGTAAAGTGCTTTTTAACAGGAGCATAATGGCCAAATAAATTCTAATGCAACCAATATGCGATATGGGAGCCTGGGCTGTGTGACATGAATGATATGGGTACTGGATAAGAGATACGATATGAATTAAGTTCAGGCTGAGCAAGTTCAAGTTTTACACTTAATCTATTAATAGGACAGATGCACAAATGACAACTTGCAAAGACAATTGTGTAAATCTTACTGGTATAAAGGAACACACTGGGCAGAGTGTGTTAGTAATTTCTGTGTTTCTGTGTATGAAAACAAGGTCAGACTGTGAGTAAAATTGCTTAATACAACAATTCATAACTACACATTTTTATAATAAACATCAGGGTATGTACTAAAATCAACAATAGGATTTGCATCTAATACAATATGTCATTTTGCTGCTGAATTTTCTGTGGACGCAAACCAATATGGCATTTAACCACTGAAACATTAACCTAATGTGCTTCAGTGAACAACGGGAACAGATGAGACGGGTGTAGAGATACATGTGATGACCACACCAGCCAGGAAGATGTTGAAATACACTTTCACCACAATCCTTTGATTGACAGATATCTCACTACACTGAGCTCCCTTCCTCTTATTCAAGTGAAGTGAAGTAAAAGCCTATCACAACCTCTATCACAGAAGATTAACAACGTTTCTTAAAGAAGTTTAAGTTTCTTTAAAGTATAAATTTTGTACCATTAGAGCCTAAATGTAAAAATAATAATTGCTCCCATTGATTGAGGCAATGTTATATATGGGCCATTTAAACACACAGACTGCAGTTCTGTTTAGGTCACTACTGGCACATAAATGTCAGGTGTCAGATAGGGACTTTTGATCTTCATTTGTCATACCACTGTTACTTTCATTTTATAGTTAGAAAAAATCAGTCATAAATGTATGCAGTGTAAAGGTTTCAGTTAGTCATTACTGTCTGCCAATGTGGAACAACACATAAAACTGTAAAACTTGAGCCATGAGCAAATATTTGTTCACGTCAGACTACTAACTATTTCTGGCAGATTTATTGTATGTAATTTAGTGTCTGCCTACAGTATGTTCAGTAACAGGAAAATAAAGGGATAGTTAAAGGGAAAGTTCACCCAAAAATGAAAATTCTTCTGTCATTTACTTTCATTCACCCTCACCTTGTTCTGAACTATTACCTACCGCCTCATGTGAAACATAAGTGGACAAATATTGAACAATATTAAAGCTGTTTTTTCACCACACAAGAAAGTAAATAAGATGCACTTACAGTCTGCCTAGATCAGGAGAAATCAGTCATTTGGGTTTAGAACAACATGTCAGTAAATGAGAGAATTTTAATGTTTATAATAAACTTCCACTTACATTTTTTAAAAAGTTTAATAGGCTAGTACTCTACATTTTCACAGTTTCACTGTGTCATTGTTTATTAACCTCTATTCAAAATAAGCATTATGTACATACACAACAGAATAAAGTTATTGTGTGACACTGTCTGTAACAGGAAGGCTCAGTATAGAGTACAGAAATACTGGACTACTGGACACTACACTTTGTGCAATGAGTAATCTTGGATACAAAAATCTCATTGAGAAAACATGTGACCTAACGAACCTTTTCTGACAGTAAACACAACATTTCCTCATCACCTGATGGAGGAAGGCATAATAGGTCACTCAGTGGCTACTGTACTGTAAAGCTGGGCCATATTTTGTACACTTTAAACTTTTTTCCTTGTGTGGCACTTATGTATGTTTGCGTGTGTATACCTGGCAATGTCTTTAGCAGTCTGTTCTGTAGGACAGTTAAGGAGCAACACGGAGTGAGATCCAGCCACATAGCTTCCTGTTATGGCAGAGTGGATCTGAATACCCAGCGTCCTCAGCACAGGGTACAGGGCAAGATTTAGAACTAGAGTCTACACATCACACACACATGCAACACCACACAGAGGGAGAGACAGAGAGCAGGTATACAGTACATTATGCACTCATATTCTTATATAGTTATACACTTTCCTTAGAATATTTGCATATAGGAATTCAGGAAAGAAAACATACATAAAGAAAGATACAATGTATCTTTCAATGTTGCCCCACAAACTTTACTTATTAACACATTATTCAGACAGAAATGTAACAAATCATGGACACACTCAACACTAGCACTATTTACATTCTGCTCTTTTGAATGTCACATGAACTTCTAATATTTAACCGTTTACCTGACATATATCCAATGTTTACGAAATAAGTGACTAAACGCATAGCACATATATGACGATTTTGGTGTTCACACGCGGTCTATGCAGTTTAAAAAGGAGAACAAGACCAGCAACAGTCAAGTTGGTGCATGTCAACAGTCTGCTGTGCTCAAGTTGGCAAACATTTGTCCTTTTACAACGTGTCGTTAGAAATCAAACTAAACTTACCATACAAATGATCACAAATCCCGATCGAGGATAAGTCAAAGACAAAATGTTCCTGGAATACCGCTGATACGATGAATCTTGTTTGCTCCTTTGCATTATTGTCATTCCAAAGTAAAGTTAGATCGCCGGTGAAATAAAATGTACAAAACATGCGCAACGAAAATCGACTTGTCATAAGTCCAGCTTCACCTTTGTTTTACGTTTGACAGTTTGGATAGTGTGGACATTTCCCCATGCGGCTGCGTGTTGCGCTTTCTACTGATTGTGTGACGCTCATTTCCGGATATCAGAGCTTCCCATCATGAGTCTCACCTTAAGAGGATTTGAAACAATAAACTGAAGTACAAGCGCCGCTTCGGACTGTTTGTACTGTACTTTGTTGAGGGCTAAAGCCGCAGGAACGATCTGATGTTTCTGATCTGTCTGTGATAATATTTTGATGCTTTTATTGTTGTTTTGTTATAAATAACTTAACTTTATTATAAATAACTCGGATTGTTTCATGATGTACAGTAGCCTTACATTTACAGATAATAAAAATATGTGTGGTAGAATATTATTAATTTACTTTCTTCAGAAAGTAAATGGCAACATGCTGGTTTCCACGTGGTAAATGTAATTGCAGAATATGAAAAGGGACAAAGGGCATAACTGTGTGTGAAAATGATATCTTATCTTAATTCCTTGCTATGTTTCGTATGATTCCTATAATTCCCAAGAAAGGACACTTTTAGAGTTATTCTTTCACAACCCCAGTTCAGTTCTACAGCTTTGAAAGGGAAATTGTAGGTTTAATTGCCTCGTGTCACTACTACAAGAGTGAAGAATGAAGGGGTCAGGTTCTTTCAAATAAATCCCTAGAGCAAGAGAGAACCAGAGAAAGAATATACTACAAGGAGAACACAGAGACTGAAAATGAGAGGAGGCAATACAAGATGAGGTTATAATAGGACCAAAAAAGAGGCAAAGTCATAAAGGAATATTGCAGTAATGTTACGTCTAGAACTGTTGACATTATTACAAAGAAGCCGTAAAGAAACAATAGTATAAATCAGCCCATTTTAATTTCAATTAAGAAAAGTTTGTTTGAGTTTGAGAAACTGTCTCAGAATCTCCCTCGGCAACCACCAGAGGTCGCAGTATTATTGTTTTGTGCTAGGACTTTTTTCTAGCATTTTTCTTATAAATGTGAAATTTTAACCTTTGAATCTGTATAGCTTTGGAAAAAGCATATTACCGTATCTTCAAGCCAATAATATTCATATTCATCATTAATATGAATAATAATAATGATGGTAATGATAGTTTCTTTTCTTTAAACAGTTGCATCATTTGTCCCTGAAGGAGGCTATTTTGTCACAAGTATGAGAACAGATTTTGTATGTTCTTCTTTTTGTCAACTGTTTTTTGTCAACTGGTTTGTTTTTGTATTAGACAGAAAACATGGAAAATATTTGTCGCTTTTGTTACTATTATAGAATTTTGTGGTCTGGATTTACCACAGATGTATCCATTGTTCCATTCGGACCCAATTCACTGACCCAGTTACAACCTCTGACATTTTTTTTAACTTAACAGGTAGAAGTACGTTTCTATTTTTTTACATGTACACCTTCTTTCTGGAATTCTCAATAATCTGTTTCATCTATACTGCCTCATAAAATAGTGATTGATGTTTATCTAAGATGTTTTTTTATTTTATTTGTTTTTAAACCAATAAAATAAATTTCAAAATATTTTGACTTTTAATTCACAGTTTATTCTGGGAGCAAGTAACATTACTACACCGCTAGATGGCACCATATGCCTTTGGAAAGAATAAATTCTTTAACGTTTCTTCTGTATTCCTTTAAGGCAGTATATGTAATACCGCTAAACTGAAGGGAGAGGTATCCGTAACCATGCGGTTAAATTATTTATACACATGCCTTGTCTCTATTTTAATGATATTTTGCATCTTTTAGTTACTCCTCTTAAGAAATGACACTAAGGAACACTTGACTCCTCTACTGCCACCCAACTAACCGCGGTGGGCACAGGGAGGGCGCATGCGTGGGTTTGAACAATTCGTCCCTCCCATAGCCCACCTCACCCTCAGCTTCAAGTGCATGAAAGCAGATGACCAAAATAGAAGTTCAGAGAGGACTAATTGAGAGGGACGGGGGAATTAAAGGAGAGACTTGGAAAAAAATAAAAAAGAAATAGAGGAAAATTACAGTGGGTGAATAAAAGAAAGAGACATGGATAGAAGGAGGGGGATAAGAGAGAGGGAGAGAGTTTTTGATCTGTGGTGTCTCGCAGCAGGAGGTTGAGATGCTAAGAGACTTAACTGGGCTCCGCGGCCACTCCCGCAGCGCACTTGAGAGCTGGAAAGCGGGAAGAGAAACAGTTTTACTTCAGTTTTAGTCGTTCTTTTTTGTACTTGCCCAGACGAGTCTTTTAAGTTAAAAGACAGTCTTGTAATGAGATCGCAGGTCTATCAGAAGATGGAAAAAAGTAAAGAAGACGTGCAGATGAGAATGAGAGAAGTTCTCAAAAACCTTAAGGAGCTCAAAGAGGTTCCGTAAATGTGCACATTGGAATTACTACAAAAAACGTTTTAATAGCTGAAATAAAATAGCTAATTATTTAAAATAACGCTCTGACTGTGAAATAATCATAACAAATTCTGCCATAATTATCACGGTCATCTGCTTAGATTGAATACAGTTATACTATGTGACTGATTAGGTAGAAGAACTTATTCATCACAACACAAGTTACTTAACATGACAAAAAACTACGAAAGTCAAACAATTCAGCCATATTGATTATTTATGCCCCAGTGCATGCTGGCAAAAATCTTTGAACTGCCATCCTCGTTTGGTCAACTTGAAGAAACCAGAGTGTATCATGATAAAAACGCTAAACTTAGATGAATTGAGTACTTTAATAAAGTTTAGAATAAGTTAACAAAAATAATCTTTAAAAATATATATTTTAAAACTTTATTTAAATCTGATTATTTTTTGGATTTATGTAAAAATTATTTTTTGTACAACAATTCACATGCACCTTTACACCTGCATACACTAATTGTTCCTCCCTCCAAAATGCAACAGAGAGAAACCACCAATAGTAATTACCCAGAGCATATGGGGATGTTGTGCTGGATGGGAGAGGGAGGGATCGCTGGAGAGAGAGATGAATGAGTAAGTGTATGGATCTTGAAACACATGGAGGCTTCCTCTAGTGGTGTGAGGGGCACATCCATCATGTCCTGCCCCAGTTGAGCACACTGTTCCCTAGACACATACAGTTACAGACAAGGCTGTGGTTCAGTGGAAATTTACCTCAGAAATGCCAGAAGATTTCAGTTAAGAATCCCAACATAGCTTCACCGATTTACAGGAGAGTTGACTTCAGGTAGACAGGCCAAAAAGAGGGTGGAAGAAAAACATCAGATAGTGTGAGTCGGCCAGACAATATTATGTCAGTTATTATCCATTTTGCTGCTTTAAAACTGTACTATTAGGCAACTGTATCAACATATAAGGTGATCAGTGATTGTTTTCTTAAATTGTTTGTGTTAAAAACCACTGCAATTTCACATTGATTTTATAAAGGAATGACATTTCAATTTCCCATTTTAAATGTGATGTGTTGCATCTAATGATGCATAACCTCAGATATATGACACACAGTATGGGCTGTATCTGTGAAATTCTTTTAAGAAGAGAAAAAAACGTCCGTCCACTCCATAGCATATCTGCTCATTTCTGTCTTTTCCCAACCACTTTTTTTCCAAGCAATGAAGCTGTCCCAACCAGCATATCCCTGATCTTTGAAGTACAAACCATATTCTCTCCACCCGACAGCCCTGCGACCAGTTTTAGACAATGCTAAGTTTTTTAGTACATTTTGGGTGATTCCACTCATATGTTTAAAACTTTGTTTAGCCAATAAGCTTCCACAACAGGTTAAAGCGGGGCTGGGGATTTTAGTTACTATTTTACTATTACTACTACTACTATTAGATGGAACCTGTGGCAATTTTTGCAATGATTCTTCATTTCAATCTCTATGAATCTGCATAATAAATAAAACATGGAGTAACAGAGTAACACACTTTTCTTGACAGCTAAATGCATAATCAAATTATACCAACATATTTAATGAATTGACAGATGAGAGACAATATACAAAGCATTGTGAACTATGGCCGACTATTTGGTGACAAAGTTTGCGTGGGCCTGGTTATCACAAAGGGGTTGAAACGTAGAGAGCAAAGCAGTAAATAGATATACATGATTAAAAAAAGGTGAGATTTGTTGATTGCTTTATAACACCTTTTACAAACACATATCTTAATGCATACCAATATAAACACGAGAAAGTAACAGCACAGTGCACAAAAACAGACAAAGAGAACATGAATACAAAAAGAAACAAAATCTTTACAAAAAGATGGACTGTGTGGAAAAAGACACACAAGGCATTTGGCATGAATTGAGTTGAATCCATTGGTGCTGTTGAGATCAAGCAACACAGAAACACAGAGAGAAACAGAAATGAGACTGATGGAGAGATAATAAAAGAGTTAAAGAAGCTAAAAACTGATGCAATCATTACTGTTGGCAATGCATTACTGTTGTTGCATATATCAGATGTGCAAATCCACTAGTAAACATACTCTAAAGCTGCATGATTCACATGGATGGTGAGTTCGGGGGAATGTAGGTGTCTTTGCTGTGAGCAGACTCAGGGCTAACAAATAAAGTAAATCCTCTGCTCAAGTGCCAGCTTCTCTTCTTCACCCAGCACTGGTCATGTCTACCCTCCCATTTCCACTTTCTGCATGCTAAACAGCCTCAGGTTTAATTGTCCCAGGAGTGGGTCTTCAGCTGTTCATTTATAATGCAGAGAGCCTTTGCCAGGAACTGATAACCTTTACATCAGTGCAAAGAGAGAGAGAGGGAAAGAAAGAGAGTGAGAGAGAAAGAGAGAGAGAGAGAAAGGAGCAATGAATGAATACAGAGGAAAAGACAACAACAGAAGTGAAGGAAATAGAATTGTGAAAGGTTGAACTGAACAAAGAGGAATTCTAAAGAGGCACAACATGATTAGTATGTGCAGAGTAGCGGCTGTGTGTGGATCTCAACATGTACAGAGGTGAGAATGAGACAGTGATTAAGTGTTTGGGTGTGTGTCTCATGTTTTTCCGACATTTGGGAACCAGTGAACAGTCCTCACAAGAAAAAGTAGCACAATATGCATACTAAATAACATCTTAAGGAGATTCTTAAAATACAAAAAGGGTAGGGTTAGGAGACAGAAATTATCATCAGGTCATTTTTATTTTCCTAAGGAACACACACACACACACACACAGAGAGAAAGAGAGAGCAAGAGGGAGAGAGAGAGAGAGAGAGAGAGAGAGAGACAGAGAGCGAGAAAGAAATGACAAATGATTATGTGTTTGTGGGAAAGAGATGGATGAGCCGGACCTTGCTCCTTCCGTGTTTGTGAAGGAAATCAATGTTAATGAGGGAGACTAGCAGGGCCGTGGAAGCTGATAAGAGAGTAGCTAACAGTTAACGGAATAATGGCAATGTAAAGACAAGCCAAGGTAACTGGACTCCTGTGGAAGAGCTCGATAAAGCCTATTGCACAGGGTTGCACAGGATCACAGAAAAAGCATTAATCAAAATATATAGTCTTGAAAGTTAAGGATTAATCAAGACATCTTTACTGAATTCCTAAAGGAAATGACTTTGATTATGGATCTATTGATGAGGCTGGATTAATCAAATACATGTCAGCTTGGAAAGTTTGAGGATTTGATTCCAAAGCTGTTTCAATGTCTGTCAATGTAACTTTAATACATATTATAAACTTCAGTTGTTATAAAAGAGTTCCAACTGTCCAAAGAGCTCGATATGTTTACTTAAATCAAGTTGACATAAAGACCTTTCAGAGAAACAGAGACAAGAATGCAATATAAAGTCAATGGTACTGTCTCAATGATACGCAAAAAGGAGGCTGGTGCGTTGCTTTAGTGCATATTATGCAAATTAGGTAACAGATGCAAATTAACCCACAACATTCTGAACACAGTTTGTACGTAATTGTCAATCCTGCAGGTTGGTTCTTATTAGTGCAGGATGACACAGGTTTCCTTGATCTGACGTTGCAGTAATGTTACAGCTTTGCACCAAAGCAATCTAAAGTACTGAATAGGCTCTTTAAAATCTCCAAACTCTGTGTTTTGGGCCATATGCCTGGTTGTGCTATTCTCTGTTATTCTATGTTATTCTGTTATTCTAGACAAATCCGTTAATATTTATGTGTTTTATAGTTTAAAAAAATGTATGACTTTCTGTGGATAGCGTTAGAAGTACATGCACAGTTTCACAGCGTGTCTGAGATTGTCTAGTGTTTGCTCATGCTGATATTGTATTTGTGTGCAATTCTGTCTTCACTGTGTCCTATAACCAGAACTTTTTATTTCTCTCTTTCACTCTTGCTTTGAGTTTCCTCCCTCACTCGTGAAAAAAGACAAACAGAATGACACAAACAGAAAACAGAAAAATAAAATGAGAGGAGTAGATCAAACGAGTGTGTGCTCCCCACTGCTGCTGTATGGAAGGTTTCTTCTCTCCTCTGAGACTATAGCCCAACACCTCTCTGTCCTCCTGTTTCATTTCCTACCCACATTCCCATTCTCTTTATCTCCTTTCCCCACTGTGTTAATTATTTATCCAGAACTAAAATCACACACACATGCATGTGCACACACGCACGCATACATGCACACACACACACACACACACACACACACACACACACACACACAACCAGACGACTTGACAGAGGTGATGAGTTCCACGAGATATTGGGAATGTGCTGGCTTCCTTAAACAAATCTGTCTGCTTAATGTGTATATATATATACATATATTACATGTGTGAGATATTTTGGTATGTATGTGTGGAGAATGTTGTGTTGCAATATATGTATTATGCATTTGCCATAAACTAGTTTTTTCAGTAGACCAAGATTTGTTCAGCCTTCCTGAAGCTCAACTGGTAGCGCATTGTGTTAGCAGTGCAAAGGTTGTGGGTTCGATCCCAGGGAATGCAAGTACTGATTAAAAATAAAAATGTATACATTGAATTCACTGTAAGTTGCTTTGGATAAAAGTGTCTGCCAAATGAATAAATGTAAATTTGTTCACAAAATGACATCATAAATGACATAAATGACATCACATATGTGTACTTCCAGTTCTCCATTATTACAAACCTTCTCTCTCTCTCTCTCTCTCTCGCACGCACGCACGCGCACTCACACACCTTCTACATCAAAGCCTTTATTCCTCACACTTTCTCTCAGGAGGTAGCTGTTGCTGTACTGATGGGCAAAATGGAGCTGTGTGTCCCCTGTGTGTGTTTCCTCATGGACTTCACTTCTTTGGTTTAAATGCAAAGGGACAAATTCCATTACACCAAGGCAGACATTAGCCTCTGGGTTCCAAACGAAAGGCAAAACCAATAAAAACAAATCCAACAACAGTGGAGAAAGCAATAAATAATTCTCTTTGAGACATGCTCATGTCCAAACAAACAGCTATAACAAGTAGTATCACAGGCACGGTTTGGAGTTTGTATATCCTAAACCATTGCAGTTTACGACTAGTACAAGCACAAACAAGTTTTGATCTTTTAAAAGTCATTGATAAAAAGCAAGACTAGATATATAATATATGGCAGTAAATCCAAATCGTCTGAATTGTTTTGATGTTAATCAAGACCTCCCACATTGTTTGTATCACAGTCATTTACTTCATTACCACAATGAAGAAGGCTCTAGATTGCAAATATGGTAATGTAACAGCATGTAAGACATCTCATCAGAGAGCCCATTAGGTCACTGTGATGTAATCAGCTACAAAGAAGAGGGAAACAAAAGTTTTTGGGTTATGTTTATATTTGCAGTACAAGTATACACTGTGGAGAATTAGAGAGAGAAGAATAGGGCGTGAATATGCGCAGGCGTACAGTGTGAATTCGAACAAAACCTCAGCATATGATCGCTGTTTGCTTGCTAAGCTTCTGCTTTACCTTTTCCACCCAAGCATAACTGACAGAGACAATTACAACCATCTGGTTGCTCCAAATTGCTGGAACCAGCTGCCCACTCATAGATGCATCGTGGGAGTTACCCAAAATGCACAGTGGACTCCGTTGGGGGTGGGGGGAGGGTGTGGGGATGCTTTATGACACAATTTTTTTTATGCAGATCTTAAAATATTTATTAGACATTTAGATGTTTAGATGATAGACTGTAAGTCACAGAGAGACTATAAGTAAAATGATCTTTCAAGTGTTTAACTGTGATTCTATTCAGTGGCTTTCTGACACAAACTTTGAGTTGAGTTGCACAAACTAGTAAACTACCAACGCATTAAACGTTGTTTTTAAAGGATTGATGGAATGCAATATGAATTCTGCTATTCTGATAGATCTCTTGCCACCAACCCTTTTTTGTTCAGTACAAATACAAGTAGAAAAACAGAGCAATGGAAAATGAGATTGGTTATGCTAACTGAGTGTAATGAAGAGTATGATAGGGTTGGAACGTGAACATTGTACTGAAGATTAAGTGTGATTTATGTGGCCAATAATTGAGCATGTCCTCATGGTTCACTCTCATTTAGATCTACAAACCAGCTCATGCAAGACCAGAGACTAGCTGAACAAATACATCATTAGTTTAGCAGTCCTTCTTGAAGATCAGTCTATATATCAAACTCTGAAGAACATTTGTAATGTCTAGTTTAAATACTGTTTAAAAGGTGCCATTATGCCTACATGTGTGTAATCCTACAAAATGTAATTGTTATAAACATTAATGCAAAAACTAAATAACACACAATATAGCACAAACAATTTATTTTGTACTACATAATTTATGTCTTCAGATGATTTGAGGTATGAAGCAATGAGGTCTGAAACTCCAAGAGGTCACCACTATTGGATATGTCCAGTCTATTGGATATGGGAAATGCTCGGGGAAACTATTGAAATTTGCTTCCTATTACCTCTGATGAGATATTCCACAGTTAAAAACAGATCCAGATGCTAAATCTAGAATGCTCCTTTTTTTTATCTCCTCCTCACCATGGGAGAGATGCTCTTTAGTGAGCTGTTGCAGCTGGAACACCTGGACATATGCCGAGATGCAAAATCTGGTTTTAATAATGTCTACCATAGCTGTTGAGCTGACACCACAAACTCACCAAAAACTATCAAACACCAAAAAACATCTAGTTCCAAATGTGTTAAATAATGCATTCAAGTGGAAGATACATGTACAAGGAATACAAAAATCACGAAATACAAAGCTGTAGAAAAGCAAACTGCTCTGGATGTGAGTTTGACTTCCTGTACGATTCACGACAGCTAACGTGACTAACCAAATTAATAGGCCACCACTAGGTGGAGCTGGGACACAAATAAGGACTATATCTAAATAATCTAACTATTACAAACATTACAACAGATAACTTCTGCCATAAGAAGTTTTGCTGGCTATGGTTACATGCAGAAATTAGTTTTGATGGTGATGTAATGGAATAACAACCACACAATGGCCAAAAACATCATACAAGTGATGCAAATAATCAGCTAAGTGTGCAGAATACTTAGAGCTATATTACCATACTTGAGCTGTGTTTTGACATACCTACACTACTGGTTAAAAGTTTAGGATCACTTACACTTACTAATAGTGAACCAATCAAAACCATGAAATAACTGGACCCCTCTTGGCTGCTTTTCATTCATTATTTGGTCCAAGTAATCCATTTCCAAAATATATATTTCAAATAAAAGTTTTGTTTCCTAATAAAGGAAATTCATATGTTGGCACAATTATATATATTTTTTAAATTTCAAACATTGAAAGCTTAAAAGATTTGTAAGATCATAAGAAACATTTTTGTCAAGTGATCCTAAACGTTTGACCGGTAGTGTAAATGCATTGTAAGTAATGTCAAAAGTATCTCTGAGTGTCAGTGAGAGGGTTGTTATTGCTGTGATAGCAGTAGTTGCGCTTGTCTTTTTCAGTTTGACCTGAGTCTTTTGCCAAGGGAAAAAGCAGATTACTGGAGTGCAAGGGGGGTGGGTGGTGGGCTTTTTGTCCCTCTTACATTCTTCCTTGCCCTCTGGTTGTTGAGAGAAGGCAGGCAAAACTCATAATGCGCTCTACAAATTTAATAATGTGCCATGGCTTGTCCTTGGTGTGGGCAGATGTGGCCCCAAACCAGACAGTGATTGATTCAGTGAGAATGGACTCACTGATGGCAGTCTAAAATTCAATCAGTCATTTGATCTATCTGTCATATCCAGCCATCTTTTTAAAATGGGGTTTTTAACTTAGGCTAACATACCTCCTGGTTAGATAAAGGTTAGAATCTAATAAATGTACACCGCGGATTAGCTTGACACTCAGAGAAGCCCATGTGCTAAAAAAACAGCTTCCCTGGAGTGCAGATGTGTGATGGACTAATTTAGACTAATAGGGCTTTATTTGGGCTCCATCTGTAGCACTGCTTTCATGACATCAAACACTCTGTCTCTCATTTTTCTCTCACATGTGTCTCCACTTTCAGGAGAGAAAGCAAGGACCCACAATTAACCTCTGGAGACCTTTAGTTATTTTTATTTAGCATGAAAGTTGTGTCACTTAATATTTTCTGCCTGTGCATGTGTGAAAAGCTTGTATTAATATACCGTTTGTAAGGACTTCAGATGTGCAGTGAGCAATTATGAGACTTAACACATCTGCCAAACTGTTCTAAACATACAGTTCTGCATATATGCTCACAATTCCCACAATCTTAAACCAATCTTAATCCAATCTTAATCCAGTTTTTCTTGACTTAAAAGTGTTGTGTGTCTTTAAGTTGATTGTATATATAACAAGGAGCTATTAAAGGCCCAACATGAAAAACTGACTATTTGCATTCGACGTTCATCTGAGTGTTCGGATGAATCCACAATGCAGTGACTGACAAAAGCTAAATTAAAATGCATGGTTTTCTTTTCGAACAGATTGAAATTGTAATAAATCGGTTAATGTAATTGACTGCAAAACGGAGCAAGTATACTGATCTTATGACTGTAGTGTAATAACTTTTTTCTCTTCAGAATGGATAATATTTCATCACACTGATGAAAAATTCATCATCCTGGTCATCAGCCAAAGCACTTTACATATAAAATTGATATCAAAAATAATCTGCTCAATTCTGAAAGATAAGAAACCAAGCTGAAAATATCAATAGCTCAACAGTACGACAAACATAAGCTTGACAATTACTGCACAAATTCTGTTTCCGTGTCATTAGAGACAGAGCAGTGGTGAATGAGCGTGTTTTTACAGTCTGTGCATGTGGTTCGCTTGTATGATTAGATCTGTGGGGAGTGCTCACACTTACTACCCTTAAGTGAGCCACAATTGTCCCCATGTCATTCAGCAATATAATCAACATCTAATGTGAATAGACTTTAATGAATTTCCTCATTGAATTACAGAGCTGGTATCAGAATTAGTGATCAAGTGCAAATTGAAAATGGCTAATTATGGAGCTTTTCAGAGTTTATTAGGAACCCCACGGATACCATTTCATACCAAAGGTTATATATAATTTATGTCATTCATTATTGCCCACAAAGCTTAATAAAGGTTCACCTTTCATTGAACAGGATTAGCTGTGAAATCTGGCAAAATCCTTTTTAGGATTAGGTGGTGACCTAAATATAGAGAAGTTTGCCAGCTAGTGGGCTATTCCTTGGATTTCTGTCTGGTGAGAGGCCAAGTTTATAAACATTTCATAGACACACATGGTAAAAGATGCTCATTTTAATGTGTACAAAGGTTTTTAGTTTTTGTTCTGCATTCATTAGACACTGGGTATAGCCACCAAAACGCAGCTTTGATTCTGGTACATAAAAATGTCTGATATTTAAACTTGTACATCTTGACATTCAAAGTCAACACCAAAGTATTGACAATTAGTCTAGTCTAGATAATTAGTGTGTTTCTCCTTCAGAATTTATCCTTGAATCTCACTAAAACTGTTAACTGGCATGACAGACAGTGACTGAGGTTTATATTTAGCAGCGTTTGTTGTAATCAAAGTCAGCAGTCAAATGAGTCATAGTTGTTTTTTTATCAAGTACTTACTGAAGTTGTTAATTTTCCTTTATACTCACTAAAGCCTCCTTAATCTCATAAAAGAATGTTAAAAGATCAAAAACTTCTAATGTGGCAAATAAATTATGGTTTATTTATATTGTTAAATTTATTATTTAATGATTAATCAAGTTTTTGTTTTGTTAAGTTAACGAGTTTTGTCAATTTTTCCATTTAATGTAGTAATCAGTAAACAGCAAATCACACAACAGCTGTGTTACACTAAAAATGAAATAAAGTGCCTGAGTCGGATACATTTACCTTTACATTTAAGCATTTAGCAGACGATTTTATTCAAAGCGACTTACAAGCTGAGCGAAACAATGAAGCGATAAATCATAAGGAGGCAATAACATCAGCTATACACAGTTACAGTTACCAAGATTACAATATTTCAAGTCTTGTTAGAGACAATACCTGCTGGGAGACAGAAAAAATGTTTTTTTTTTTTACTATGCATGTCCAAATTTGCATTCTTATAATACGTCATTTTGTGAATTGTGTGTTCACACTAAAAAAGCGCTTGAAGTACAAACTATTTCAACCCTGAAACACATATAAAGGTGGAGATAAACACATAAAGTTAGTGGACAACACATTGCTTTAACTGCCATTGACCTCAAACAAAACACAGTGATCTTTTCTGTGTAAAAAAAAAGCTTAAGTGTAGCATTTGGGATGACACTACCTTTCTAAAATTCATACACTAGCAGTTACAGGGTTAAATCATGGAGTGGAGGTGTCAGGGAAACATTTAGACACAGTACTATTTTTTTGAGGGTTCATTAATGAAAGTAATACAAGCAAAATCATGCGCTGTGTGATTGACTGCTATTGTCTCAATCCTCTACAATAATGAAGTGACTCTTGAGAGAGAGATGGGAGTTTTGTGCATAGATGCTTATGGAGTATGTTAACGCTAACACAAACGTATTTATGTTCACAAACATGTGTAACACTGTTGAGATGTGTATCTCTTTATGTCACATGCTTTTTCAAGTTTCCTTTGGTGTACTTAAGTGTAGTGCATTGACCTGCCAGATCTTTTACTTGTGGCATTTGTTATGTGCTGAAATAAGAAGAAATAGCAATTAAAGCCATCTGTGATGCGATTAGCCTGTGTGTCCTCTTCAAAGCTTTCCTCAAGAGATGCTCTGTGTTCTCTAAAAACACACAGATGTTTCTGAGCTAATGAGGGAGAGAAAACGAGAGTGAAAATTCTTTATCATACATACAGAAAGAAACTCATGAAGGAACAAAAAAGAAAACACAAACATATCTAACAATATTTAAAAATATGCGTCACATTAATTAGGCTGAAAACAGCATGTTTTTCTGTAGTCATCACTACAGATTTTGTTGCTCCACAGAGTATACCATCACAAAAAAACAGAATAAGATTTTTACACAGTTCTTTAAAATACTAGATTCTGATTGGTCAATTGCACCATCCAGTGGTCTGATGTTCATCATTAACCATCTCAAATCCTGTGATTAGGTGATATTGGACTGTTCATCCAGGATCCTTCACCGGTGCGACTAAATATTTCTTGTGTCTTGTCTGCTATGTAATTACAGCTTTTTGTAATAACCATCAGTTCTTTGGTAGAAGAGCCATGCAAGTATCATCTTCACAATGCAGAAATTTACATTTTTAAGAACAACTTCTGTCAGATATGTACTTTTGAACACACACACACACACACACACACACACACACACACACACACACACACACACACACACACCAAACAAGCATGTGCTCTTATTTCTCAACTGAAATCTCTATTGAGTTAAATTTAGTGAGTTATGGATCGACCTTACTGTGACAATATAAGCTGTTTTATGACACCAACAAAAGGGGGGATAGAATCTGATGTATGAGTCATAAACCTGATATAGTGACACAAACACTCGCGCACACACGTGCATACGTTCACAGCAGCACAGGAGAACAGCCCCTCCGGCACAGGTCATAAATCAGAGCGCACACATCACCATCCCGCTGTTTCCTTAATTACTGCTTCTATTAACTGTTGTAATTAATCCATCATTATTTCACTCACACACTATAACTGCACTCCTTCACCTGTGTGGATGGACCGTACCATCTTCATTTTAGGCTATAAAAATACATTCACAAAATGAAAGAGAGAGAGAAAGCATGATGGACAGACAGACAGATACTTGGAATAGATTG
This sequence comes from Ambastaia sidthimunki, assembly GCA_036877625.1. Lineage (NCBI taxonomy): Eukaryota > Metazoa > Chordata > Actinopteri > Cypriniformes > Botiidae > Ambastaia > Ambastaia sidthimunki. Next base: position 58,520 of record JAZGTK010000289.1, read on the forward strand.
TATCACATAAATACAGTGTACACTGATACTGCATATCATTTTCTACATTTGGTCCCAACACCCCCACTTGCAGTGCAGACACAGAGACTGCAAATAACTTCCCAGAAACAGTCCAGATAATAGTGGGTGGGCTACTGATAACATAGACGGAGGCTGCGGGTTGGACATTAAGTATCAACAGTGCCCAGGTGAATGTTAAGATGCTCCGCTGGGTTAATGGCCCTACTGACTTTCCTCACAGCTTTTTAGAAGGTGGTGGGCCGTGCTTTACAGCCCTGGCAGTGACCGGTGAGCTTTCCTCACTTCTAGTTCACGCTGAAGAACCGACAAACCATTTTTCTTCTGCTGAATTAATGACACATATGCCACATCGAAGTGCAGAGATGCTGTGCATGCCGGATGGATTGTCAGCAAGAGGTTTTCTGTGGGTTGCCTAAACTTAAAACTTAAACATAGATGAGGAGAGGAGGAAAAGTTTGTGTTTATTGTGACAATCTTTCTCGTCCTTAATCTTACATCTCCCTAAAATCTGAAGGGACAAATACACATCTTCACGGGCAAAGTTACTCCTAAGTCATTCTACATCATCTAAGTCATATGTGTTCAATGCATGAGTTTAAACAGTAATTCTGTTCTAATTCTGCCAAAATTGGGTGTTTTAATACATGGCATGAAAATATCAATCATTTAAAGTGCTACTTAAAATATTACCATATTGTCTTTGCCACATTGTACTTCATCTGAATGAAACATAAATTTAATATTGGCATAAAAATACATATTATTTATAAATAAAGTACATGATTACATTTATGTCTCCCATATGATCCTCTCATGTACACACAACTCTTTAAAAAAATATTTCTGCACTTCCAAAACTCTCTATCCTCATAGATGTTTAACCAGAGCAAACGAATCAATACCAGATTCAGACCTAAAACAGCTGTTTGTTTGTGAAAGGGGTGGAAACATACAAACATCAGATGGCAAAGCTCAGCGCACAACAATCTGGACAAATTGGATCATGACCACAACCTTTTCTGGTGAGGAAGATAATATTGATTTTCTTTCCCTCTGTTTTCTTCCATTTTATTTTGAGTTTAATTTGTTTTAGTGCCTTTCAATTCTTCTCTGTATGGCGCTAATTATCTTTGCACGGTTGGACATTAATTTTATATCTCGAAAAATGTATTTATTAGACTTCCTGAATCTTTTTGTTCCTATTTGTTCATTTTACAAAAGTGGGTGAGCCTATTTCTTTCTTTCTTTGACTATTTCTTTAGTCTTTACCCTGCAAAGACAGTGTAGACGTTGCATTATGCAACTAAAGCTGCGTATATGCAATAAAATCTGTTTATGATATGCCACAGAGGAGACATAACTGTATTTACACAGGAATCACAACCTTGTTATTAAATTCTCCTAGTAAATGTAAATCGTTACCCCTCACAACACTGCAGGATCACTGTCAGTTTGCTTTAATAAAAAATAGACTTTTCTGCCTGTCTACAAAACAGTGCCTTAGCAGAAAAGTTGAGTGGAAATAAGATTAGGACTTGGTGCAGACCAGACTTGAACCTGCATCACTGTGGACCAAGAGATCTTTTAGATCAAAAGCATGTGCTCTACTCTATTTTCCTGAAGTTCATACTTCCTTTAGTCAATCTCAGTTCCCTGTATAGTGTCTACTTTATTTCAGTTTGGCTGCATTCACACTAGTATAAATGTCACTCCATTTCTGAGTTCTTGATCTGGTTCTGTATGCAAAGACTTTAATTTTTTACAGGAGTGATAACTAAATTCCCTACCTGCAAAAATTCAGGTACTGGCAACATTTAAAAGGTATTTAAAGAAAATTACATAGTGTGAACAAACTTTGTTTTTGTATCTCCTCTCCTTTTACAACCTACACTCTGCACAAGATGTATGTTTCACAACTATGATCAGATTTGTTCCATACATAATTAGTTAAATTAGTTGTGTCTTCATACATCTCAGCTGCTTCTGCTCACATACAGTTCTGAAGCAGAAAAGTAATTATGAGATGTGGGCCTTAATCAACCCTCAGACTGGTATATTTAATTAAAGTGGTAATGATTGTTAATGACTTGCTGATGAATTCATTGAGGGAGGTGGGAGGTTTAAAACACAACCACACACATTTTATTTTTTCTATCTCTTACCTCTTAAATGTGTTTTGATGCATATTTAAATATTTTCCGTGCCCTTTTCTTCTCTGTGTTGTGTCTACATCAACACACAACTGGCCAAAAAACTTGTAATGATTTAGAGCAGGATTTGGACCAGTGACCAAGCTGGCATGGGACTCAGGCAAGCTAACAAGGGGGCTAAAGGCCATGGCCTGTACTAGTGAGCCTCTTGAGATAGTGGAGTGAAGTTAGTTACCACACAGCACGTGCTAGCTGAAATTCGTTACATAACAATATAAATGTATGTGTATATGCAAGCATGTATATCTGTGTTTACATAATCCCATTGGAGGCTCGTTTTATCCTCCAAAATGCTGCTAGGGGACTACGAACAAGTTCTCCCCCCCAAGAGAACTGTGTTCCTAAGTGTGTTTGTGTGAGGGTGCATTCAAAAGCTAAAAATCTCATTTTCTTAATTCCAGTGGCAAGCTTTATTAAAAAAAACAGCTAGGTCACATGATCAACACACATTTTTTTCTGTCTAACCACAGTAAAGCCTTCTGTTAAACACAAGCATGTGTCTGCATGTTAAAAAGGTGTAATGTTTTCATTTCCTAGCAGTGAGTGGTGTGTTTACCACAGGGGTCAAATGAAAAAGGTAGGTGATGTTAATGATGATAAAGATAAACAGTGTGTAACTGTGTGGGTGAGTAAGTGGTTGTGTGAACAGTATCTTTAACCAGGCCGTGAGAGCACAAACATTGTGGGAAGAATCAATTAGCAACTGGTGCGAAATTGAAAGTGACAAGTGTGATCTCTCATCATACAGACTGAAACTTTATGCAGACCATAATAAACGTTATACTTATGCATAATGTTTATTTAGTTTAATTTAGATATACTATACTAAAAATAGTTAAAATAAAGAGAAAAAAGAAATTAAAAAAGCACTGAATATTTAAATATGTAATAATTTATTTAAACAAAATATATATACACACACACACATATATGTGTGTGTATATGCATGTGTATTTAAAAAAATATACACATACATATACATACACGCACACATATACATATATATTTGTGCGTGTGTAACTGCTAACTGTGGCTTAATGCTACAAGGCAGAATTAAAGGGCAGCTCCTACAGTTAGTATTGGCTGATATTTAAAAATACACATCCCCTGTTATAAGCACTTTAGGAATTCTTTTGGGCGCAATATATTTAACCGTAATTAGGATCATGCATCAAAGTAACAGTTTTATGATCTGAAGCTCCAGAGAAGGGAAATAGAAAGCACACTCAAATATGTATAGAACATTTTTAAATACTAAGTCTAAACACCAATAAATACTGGACAGGAATACTGAAACCTCACAATAGCAAAACTCCAAATATTGCTTTGATTAAATGATGCTTTGATTAAATGTTTGTGCTGTATTTGGACTACAGCTGAGCCAAAAATAAACATAGCCCTGATGTTTAAATACATCTCAACCAATTAACTAGTTTATACTCGACTGTACTATACATATATTTGACAATCAAGTTATGAAACTGACTTAACAGAGAACTGGACAACCACTAAATGCACTGCCTGAGTCACACACTTAAACACACTCAATCTTATAAACTTCACCTGGTATTGGTACTGTAACAGTATCACAATAATATGTTTTATTACAATACCAGCTGTGTTTTTAAGAGTCATATTTTGGTCTGTATCCTCTTTGATTCTTTTGATTCTGCATAAAAATCTGTATGTGACAGCATTAAATTCAATCCTAAATGTATTAGCCTAGCTTTCTTCTAGCTTTCCATTCAATTTATGCAAATATTTATATATTTGTTGAAAACATTGTTGGATAATCACATTCGTTTCGTATTTAAAATGTCAGAGAGAAGGATTTTCTAGTTTTACTGTAGTACAGCATGTGTTTAATAAATATCAGCTAATTCACAAGGATACATATTTAGTACATAATGTGTTCTGTCTTAAACACAAAGATACCTAGCAGATGTTAATAAATGTATTTAATCATAAATTACACTGATTAAGTAAACAAATGGCTTGCTAATACATTTCATGGAGCTCAGCTTTCATCATACAATTGAATTAATGACACTGGAACGTATCGGTAGAAATACAAATAAATAAAGCAGAAGATCACACGCATACACCAACACTGAAATTGTAGCCGTCTTTCAAAGCGTATTCACTTTTGAATAGAGGCTATAAGATGTTGTTTTGGCTGAAATTCTTTCAATTCAGCTCCAGTTTATTAACCCTTCTGCAACCTCCTATTTCTTTTCTCTTCTTTCTTCCTGTCTAATCCTCATTCTGCTTTTTTATTTTCAATCACTTTGAATACACTTCAGAAGTAATCTTCTGCAATGGTGCTTTTGTTTGTGTGATGGATTTTGGTCACATTTTGGTTTCTAGAGAATTTTGTTTGTGAGTGTCATGCCCCTTTTTTTGAAGAGTTGTGTGTTGATGCATTTCATGAAAATTGCTTCTGCGATGCTCTTGCATGTCAAGAGCACGATAGAAATTTCTTGTCATTCGCTCTTTCTCTTGGCAGTTTTTTTTCTGTGAGCTTGTTAAAACTATCACCTTCCATTCAGTAGCAGCAATTTCTCTGTGATTGTCAAAAAGCCCCCCAAAACAATGTGTGTTTATTTGCTCTATTTTAAAACACCAAATCTAACAACAACTCTACAACAACAACCTTCCACAGCCAGACACAAAAGTGTTACATGTGTAATTATATCTTGTCCATCAGGCATGTCAGGTAATTTATTAAACTTAATTGTGAAGTGTGTCTATGTTATTTGCATACAACAGATGTGCAAACTGTTTGAGCAAACTGTATCGGACATAACAACACTGGCTCAACCAATAGTGTGGGCTTGGGGCGAGGTGGAAGGACTTTATAAAACATGACTGGAAACATTTATTTTTTACATTTGTGTTTAATGCCATTAGTGGTGTACAAAGCACACACATGCTTTGTACACCAATCTTATGCTATGCGAGGTATGCGACTTTTAATTTATAGATCAATTGCTAATAACAATTCCACTCATATTTTTATATGTTTGTCTAGTGCTTGTAGGAATATTGTTACATATTTGACTCAACACAGCACAGAATGACAGGAAGTGGAGAAAATGGCATCAGCATATGATGCACAAGGGACACAAACCTACACTCTCATGAACCTTGACCCATGTTGCTGGGTAAGTACACATCTTTACATCTGCACCTGATTGGTTGAAAAATTGTATACTTGCTTTTGATTGGCTACAGCTTCCACAAATCTGCACGTGTGATTTTGAAATTGTGTGGCGCTCTAATTTCACTGCAAATAATAATTTTTAATCAGTGTTGTTATCTTGCTTACATTTAACAAAATTTTTAAAACATATAAATTCAGATAAAAAAATTTATAAATCAAATATTAAAAACATCTGTTTTAATTGGATGCAAGATAATGAGAATTGTTTTCAAATAACATATCTTGCATTTAGTTAACCTATCCCCACTGGCAATAGTTTTTTTCTTGTTTTAAAAATAAAAATCACTAATCATGTTAGATTTAAAACATTTTTTGTAGTGAATGTAATTCTCTTTATTCATCTTCTTTTGGATGTTCAGTTGGAAAAGGATTTAGTGCAGTGTTCACACATTCATCTCTTACCCTGGAAGGTCATTGTCAATAGTCATCTTCTGTAATCCAGTGGAGATACTGCAGCCTGGTTCTGGGGGGGAGGGGACGTGATCAGGAGCAGCACTCTGAGAACAAACATTAAAGAACCTATTGAACATCACATGATATAATCCAAAAAACCCTTGTATCCCTTCATCCCCCTTGAGTTGATCTTGATATATCCACCAATCAGATTGATAAGTGCTCATTTTGAGATATTTGCTATTGGCTGACCTGCTTGATCGTTTAACAGAAGTGTGAAAGCCATCCTCTGTTGCTTTATGTGTAATGATGTCATGCTTTGTGGTTTGAAATGTGTTATGTGCTAAAGACTAAAAGAAACTTATAAGCCAAACTTCAGACACTCGTTTTGCACACAAGCTTTTTAACTTATTTTCAAAAGCATTTAATACACAAACTATTCCAACATTCCACAAGCTACACTAACCAATGCAGCATGGCTTCAATACATCTTTTTCAGTTTTTAATGAATTGCACAGATCATTCAAGAGATTGAGACTGAGGTAGACACGCAATTTGATTGTTTCTATATGCTGCTTTCAAAGCTTTTAGCACGCATACAGTAAGAGAACCTTTCACTACAATGAAACAGGAGAAGAAGAAAGTAGAGACATAAAGAAAGAGGAAGACCTGTCTTTACCGTTAGCACAGAGATGTTTTTGCAGTGGTTCCTCATTAAAGTCTCCCTGAGGGTTTGAAGGCCCTGTGAGAAAGCTTGACTCTAGCAGTTAAAGTGTGATGAGAACAGCTGATGTGTGCCTTTATTACTTCCTGGGCAGTTATGGCATCCACCTTATGACAGCATATTATATTATAAATTATTTAGCATTTCTTTCATTTTTTTCCTAAATTTCCTTTAAGGCTTTGAATGATAATAATACTGATTCAAGTCTTATTGGGCAATCATTTGTTTTTCAGGCATCTGACAATGTTTTGGTTAAATCATTGCATAAATACAGCTTGTGCCTTATCATTTTCTCCTTAAAGGAGATTTTGGTTAAAATAAATGAAAATTAGTCAATGTACAAATACATAACAGATCAGTATTCAAAGCTGGCTCCTTACCGTACCCTGATTCACAATGGTAAGTTTATAATTTGAGCTGGCGGGTCCAGTTTCCAGGAAATGTCAGTTTGCAACAAACTTCATTTTGATTTTAACATACATATAAAAACATGCAATTTTATTTTTCAACCAGAGATGGTGATAGAGAGGCAAAAGACACATATTGCAGCTTTAAAGTAAATCTGCACAGTATATCAAAAGGTCTGATCTTGATGCATAAAAATGTGCTGTTTGCAGTGTGGGCAAAGACAGAGCAAATAGTTTCATTAGTGTTGATGTGAAATCAAAATGACCTTTTTTTTTACCACACATTACTGGCCTTATCGTGGGTGGCTCATCAGTGCATGCAATTGTTTGTCTGTGTTATCTTTTATCACAATGTAAAAACATGCTGCCTCTGAAATAATTGTATTTTTTTTGTTTGCTAATTCACCCATTCAAATTGGTATTTCAGTCCCTCCCCTTCAACCACCCAAATCCATTCTGCTACAGTATGCAATGCCCACCTTTCACAACCCAATTAATTTCCCATGGACAATTTCAGGTCCTGCCCTACAATTTTTCTTGCTGAATTCTCTGTGCCAGTCCAAAATAACTTGCATCACAAAAGTAAAATGGGTTGCAAACTGTATCACATTGTGTGTCTGGATGAATATTTGTGATACTTAAAGGCCACTCTTTGCTAGTATTGAGTGAAACTGCCTAATAGTGCCTGGACAATTGGCTAATTATAATAAAGTGCTGTTTAGGTGAGGACTGCAGGCAGAAAGGATGCAATTATGGCAACCCATTAGGGTCAGAGGTTATATTTTATTTGTCAGCCTTGTGTTCGCTTTTCTATGTTGACATATTTCCTGTTGTAACAAGATGCTGGGACAGAACATATCAAAGGTCTTGCCTTTAAGAAAAAAGGTTATGTCACAGACTTGAACGAAAAACTGATAACTGATAAAATTGCTACAGCTAGTGGTATGTAGATGATATTGGGTTACATTATTAGACAACAACTTCTATATGTCCCTGTGTACAAAATGTTTTGGTCCATTTTCCCTGAGGAGAAATACAAATACAAATGTTAAATTCATGTATCTGTTAAGGCTGCAATATATAGCTTCTTGGTTAAATATGAACAAAAATAATTTATTGAACAAGTACATAACAGATCATTGTTAAGAACTTATTACCCTGATTTACAATCAAAAGTTTATCTTTATCTTATCTATTAAGGATTTATCATTTGAGCTGTCAGGTCCAATTTTGAGGGAAATGTCAATTTGACTATTCAACTGCACGGTTACATCAGTAACCACGAGTCTTCAACAAAGTAGTTTTTATGAAACATGTTTCTTTATAGTCACTTATGAGGTTAATTTAACTTTGTATTGCCTTAGAAGGTGGCTGCGTACAGTGTACAACAAAACACCTCATGTATGTTATGCATATAGAAACATTTAAATTATCCTACTGCATAATTGTAATTACATTACACCAGTAACAATATAAAAATAGTTATTTTATTATAGCAGGTTCAGTCTACTGTACATTCTACCGTACATATTTATGTATATTACTGTATATAGTTTATGAAGCGTATAAGTTTAGTTTATGTATTCTACTGTGTATAGTTTATGTACCGTATATGTTAAGTTTATGTATTCTACTGTTTATAGTTTATAAAGCGTATATGTTTAGTTTATGTATTCTACTGTTTATAGTTTATGAACCGTATATGTTTAGTTTATGTATTCTACTGTGTATAGTTTATGAACCGTATAAGTTAAGTTTATGTATTCTACTGTGTATAGTTTATGTACCATATATGTTTAGTTTATGTATTCTACTGTGTATAGTTTATGTACTGTATATGTTTAGCTTATATATTCTACTGTGTATAGTTTATGAACCATATAAGTTTAGTTTATGTATTCTACTGTGTATAGTTTATGTACCGTATATGTTTAGCTTATGCATTCATTGTATCTTACAGTATGGCTCTCTGGAGCACATGCTTCCTGTGCTGATGTTGATGTATTAAGAGACTGATGGGAAGGAGGCGGCACTCAGTCACCTGCTATTAACAAGACTCGGAGAGGCTCAGGCATGGAGCAGTCCACTCTGTTTGTTCTGGTAGGGGGTCATAAACCTGTCAGCACCTCTCCACAATCTACTTCCCAATAAAACCAATTTATGGCCCCATCCCTTCTCTCTCCACCCCAACCAATGTTACTCTAATGACTGCAACAACAGCAATTCACATCTGTATAGTTGCAATATTTAACACTGCAACATTTAATGCATTTGTACATTTGCATTGTATAAAATAGGCTTATAAAGTCTGTATGGGTTGGCTATTGTCCTCTCTTCTGTTGTACCAAAGACCAGTGTGATTTCCAGGCAGTAAATCAAGCTCCTATAACAACACACAGCACTGAGTGATTCAGCACGAATAAAGAGAAATGAAAACGCATGGATAATTATCCCATCTGTCTCCAGGTGTGTTTTTCAGTCTTAATTCTTTCTGGAGTGTATTATGCATTTTCATGTTAATGTAAAAGGGCTCAGGATATATTACAAGGGCAGTAGTTCTATTTAAAAACCAGTGAACTGCCTCTGTGCCTCCTGCCTACATAGGAATCCACGTATAGCACACTTACCGGAATGCAACCTAAATTGACTGAGCCAAACTAAGGGACCCATTTTGTTTAGGTAGCAACTCGGCTTGAAATAAATATCAATAATCAAGTCTAAAATAAGCATGTTGCTAAGCTGATGACATTTTAAGTTTAGTATAAGAATACATATAGCCATACATTTTTACAGTAATTAGGTGATCAGATTAGAACTGTATTCTAAATTTATTTATATTTCTCTCACCTTTATAATTAAAAAAAAACACAAGCACAATTATTAAACATAGTTTACTGACTGACACTGATACAAACATCTATTTGTGTACAGTATGAAATACAGTAAAGTGAAGAAATATAATGTAATGAACTAAGACAATTTAACTTTATGTATGTGTATACTGTCTGCCAAAGCACTGCAGTCTATTCCACTTAAAAATGTCTCACACACACACA
>JAZGTK010000289.1:68603-93354 GCA_036877625.1 Ambastaia sidthimunki
ACACACACACACACACACACACACACACACACACACACACACACACACACACACACACACACACACACACACACACACACACACACACACACACAGAAAGAAAACACAGAAAATGTATCTTTCTTTAACATTGTGTCAAATAAATAGCTGACTCTGTACTGCTGGAGGCAAAATAAGGTTACGGCATCCAGTAAACTTTGCAACAAGGTTAGAATCACACCATTCAGTAAGACTTACTGAAATATTCTATTTTATTATATAAAGGTACATACATTTTACATATGCCTATAGCTTATAAATTTGGTGTAAGCCTACATTTACCTTGGAGTGTTTGTGGATATAAATGAGAGTATAGTCTTTCCTGGGGATGTTTGTTTGAAGTGTGTATTGAAAAGGTGAATGAGGGTGCAGTGGGGGTTGTTGCATAAACAAATGATAATATACAGAAATATCTATATTTTTCTTTAGTGTGTAATAAATAAATAACTAAAGTACACAACATAATGCATTTCCTATGTACATGTTAATAGTTAATTCTTTGTTTTTAAGAAATAGTTGTACATTAATAATGCATTCTGTAATGAAAAGGGGTGGTTGCAGGGTGCTGCTTGTCTGTTAATATACCAAGGCAGTGGTTTGAATATGATCTGAGCTGGGTCCAGTGGAGGGAGCAGGATGCAGTGGAGGGAGCCGGGCACAGGTGTTGTGTGAGCATTTGGGAAGACTGAATATCGACCTGTCAGCTCCTTCCTGGATGAGCTGTGTGGTTTCATTGCATATGTTTGGGAGTCTGGCCAGGACTGAGTAACAGAAATGAGTCTGAACCAGGATTTGGGGAGCTTCTTTTGTTAAAAAACGGTCTTACTTGTAAAAAGGATTCACCTGAAAATGAAAATTATTTATTATTCACTCACCCTGTCATTGCAAGACTTTTCAAGAAATGTCTTATTCATAATTATCTCTGCGTATTAAGTTGGGATAAGAAATATTTTGACATACAAAATGTGGCTGTAGTGCTTGATTAAGCATTTACTGAGATTTACGTTTGAAGTCAGAACTTTCTAACTTTCTACCAAATTTCCAGCTTTACTGAGTCAACATCTTCAAACACACACACACAGTCTCCTTTTGAGGAATTGTGTTGATTTAACACACTACCAATAAACCCAAGTCCCATGTGTTTTTGAGGGCCTAAAGCTCTACAAACACCATTAACACTAAGCAAACCTATACAAAAAATATCCTCTGTTACAGACACCTCAGTCAATAGCTTCTGGCCCATGGAGGCCTGGAACTCATTTTGCCTCAAAGTGACTCAGGCGTTTACATCAATAGTCATTTTCTTAATAAATAATGAAATGATTGTTGGTATAAAGACTGTTATTGTAGGCCTATAATCTTCATCACCTGAATGATCTCTTTCTCTTGGCTTTTCTTATGCATTAAAGCTCCTTTGTTGAACTGGGAACTGAAACCTGTACTGTCAGATGCTGTTGGTTTAACCCCTGTTGATGGAGCACCATTGGCCCCTGTGGTAATGAATTTCTTTATTAACTCTGCTTTTCAGTCTCCTGCTTTCAACTTTTCTTATACATTTTCTCTTTTCTCTCCACTCTCTACTCTGTATATTTAGAATAGAGCTATTTTACAGAATGTTATAGGAGTGTAAGAATGTATAGAAAGGAAGTGTGTCACCTAAAAACTCCACTCTTACCTGAATTCTATTATGTAACCAATCACAGGTTAAAGGAAAATGACATCAGGACTGCTAATTGGCTAATTGTATCACAAGAACACATACACTAGCTCTTCACTGGTGACTATTCTAAACTGTGACATAAAATGAAGCAAGTAGGGAGGTATTCAAGCCAATTTTATGCTTTAAAAATGCTCCCACAAAAAGAATCACGTTTTATACTGATGAAAATTAGCAATATGTGTTGCATGCAAAAAAGAAAATATTTCATCAGAATTCATGGCTAATTATAAGCATCTTTCATTGGAGACATTTTTTTTGGAAGCAGATGGCGTAGTTATCTCCTACCAGACGCTAATAGGGTCACGCTAACTAAACCTTGACCTCTTGGTGTAAACAAACATCAGAAGTCCAGCCACTTTCTATTATTGCGATAGCCATAAATAACGTCTGTAACCATAGTAACAGTGACGAAAGTAAGTTATAGATGGTGTCTTACATAACACCGGAAAGTCTTTTCATAATTGACACATTGTTCTGGGTAAATGAGCCCAACTGAGGCATGAGAGCATCTGTTAATTTCTTAATTAAGAGTAACTTCTAAGCTTATATCTCCGTCTATGAGTCACAGTCACCCCACATAAAATAATACAAGACACATGGGACAAGTGTTTGTGCAGCATTTATTCCACTGTAGGATGTGGGTGTGAATCCTAAAATTTTCAGTGTGTCAGTTCAGTTATAGAATGCATTTGTCACTCTGGTTTATAACTGCTATGTGTGAACATAAACAAAGAACATGTATTAGTCAACATCCTGAAATTGTATACACCATGTACAGCAGGCATCGACATAAGGCAGTGTGTGTCGTATTTTGGTGCATGTGGCCATGCCATCAGACATGATGCAGTGTGATGGCTATTTGCTAAAAGGAGATGCAAGGTGACTGTAATGATAGCATCAAAATAACATGATCATAACCTGACAGCACATCAGCAATCAATCATACATTGATGGTGGCACTGCACACACACACACACACAAATTTAAGTGCACACAAAGATGGATGAACAGAAACACTCACCTTTCCCTTTTGATACCATTTGCTTCCATTTGCAGTTGCTGGTGCTCTGCTGTTCATGTGCCAGACTCACTTCACTCTTCACCAGCTGTGAAAAGCCTTCACTGTTCCACACACACAATGGATTTTAAGAGATTCGTGTTGGATTAAGGTTTGGAACTAAACTCTGCAGAACAGTAGCCCTTTAGGACTGAAACCAGTTGCATTACCAGTGCTGCTCATCTAAGACTGTGTCTTAAGAGCTAGTCTGACCAATCGGCAATTAGTTTGGACTAATCAGTTTAAGATTCAGTGGAGATTCAAATTAGGCCAGTATATTATTTTATGTAACTGACCTTAAAAATGTTATAGCAAATCTTATGACCAGAACAAAATTGGATGACTAACTTATAAGAATCACAGAAATGCTTCTGAACCAGCAGATTCATTCTTTATCCCAAAAACACTGCAAATATCTTGTGCAGTTTCAGTCATAATCCAGTTACAATATCCATACAGTATGTTTCGAATCATTACACATGCATTATAATCTGTGTCCCATCAATGCCGATATTCAGCCATAATCCCCAGGATGATAAACTTGCTCAATGGACATTGTTATAGCCTCCCAGATGCTTGTAATAATATGTTCTCAGTAATAGAACATCTTATGCTTATTAATAGGTCTCACAGCAAACACTAATACAGCGAATGTTCAGCTAATGACAAGAAAAGCACATCAGCGCTGTGATGAAAGAAAAGGAGGAGAGAGGACTGAAATCATGATGGACACATTCCTCTCGTTAAAGGAAAATAAGTGTGTGTAAGCGAGAGAGAGACACAGAGAGATGGGATTGTGACAGGGGAGATGAAGGGGGGACGTCACTTCAGGAACATCAAACCCAGCAATGACAGCTGGAGACGGGTGTCTATATGTTCTGTATGTCTGGATAAAATCTTTCTAAAGTTTTGATGTGTGCATGTTTTTCAGCTAATACCCATAGCTCAAACCTGCCATGACAGCCACAAAAAATTGTGTTAGATTTATGATTCAAACAAGGCTATTAAAAAGAGAAAAGAAATGAGTCTTTATGTGTTATGAAAGCTTGCTGTTCAAGTACATCTTACATCTTAGATATACTCTTACATCTCAAGTGTATCTTGTTTTAAAGAAGTGTAAATACTTTTCTAACTCAATAATTGAGCATTTTCCAGACTTTTTTCTGAGTCTATGTCCTGTAAACAAACGTCTTTCAACACAACATGCAAATGTGACTGTTTAACAGAGCTTTAAAGTTACTAATGCATCTTTCTATTTTTTACTATCGAAATAAGAAACTGTCAAGAGAGAGTGGACAGTGAAAGAGGTTTATATAGTATAAGTTACGGTAATACATAATATGTATGTACTAGGGCTGGGTATTGTGACCAATATGGTAACGGTTTGATTCTTATTTCTGTGGTTTCAATTCTATTCTATTTAGATGAAATTCAATTTTAGTTATATATTGATATTTTATATTAATATTAATCAATATATTGCTTACTTCAATGTTTCAATAAAAATGTTATTTTGCAGACATGGAATCCATATTTTAATATAAATGCTTGTAACTGAAACCCTCCTGCTTAGCTATATTACTGAAATACACATTTACATGAGCAATGTGCTCACACAGGAAGTACAGATAATATTCACATCCTCTTAAGTTAAGCGCACACATTAAAAATCAATTCTGGGATTTCCCGAATCAATATTGTTTCGTTAAATTGAAGATCGAATTACAGAATCAATACCAGCCCCAGTACCTACACACCTATTTGTTTCAATGCGCTTGCTTAGATTGACTTCATTTCTCTGCTATAAAGATAGCCAGCAGGAAAATTCTTTAAAGAAACATTCAATCTAAAAAAACAGCTACAATACAGTAACATAAATTAACAGTAAAAATAATAACAGTAAAAAAAACCTGTCTCTTCACTGCTCCCCCTACATGGAGGTATTGATTGTTATAAACATGTAGGTTCCCTCATTCACAAGCACCAGGTCTGGAAGATATAAAAGGAGCTGCCATGGTAATAAAATCACATTAATGTTCCTCTAACATTCCTCTCATCATTCTAACAGCAGCATCACAGATACATGCACAGGAGCGAGTTAGCAACCAGACAGCAGCACTCACACTCGCAAACTTCCAAACTGGAGTCACACTACAAGAAAACTGGGGTCACTGTGAACATGAAAAGGTTTTAACAGTGAATTTAAGTGACATTGTATGATACATTTTTCTCCAGGATACACCCAAACTATTCTTAACATACCTTTCAATTAGTAATCTTCAGTAGAGTTTATATGTGCATATAAGTGTTTGAGTATGCGTGAATGCTGTTTGTGCAAGTTTTGAACCAGGAGCCTTGTGTTCAAATTAATGACACTTTCATTCCTTTGTGAATGCAAGATCACAATTAGCACAATTGGTCTGACAGGGAGAAATCATGCATATCTTGAAAGTACAAAGAGCATTGTTGCCTTTTCATGCATACTTGACATGCAACTCGAGACGTTAACACCCATTACTTGTCTATATTGCTGTCATCCCAAACAAAAGAACTGTCAAATGTTCACTCGCTACTTTTCTTTTATTTCAATCGCTCTCTTTTTCCTGTCTCATAATATCTACTTTCATGTGTTTGTTCATTTTCAAATTGTGGTGCTTGTGAAATATCACAAGCATCATGCTGTTAATATCGGTATATCATATCAAGTAACACATTTCAGATTAATTAGGCTGGAAGTTTTTTTTCTTCTTTTTTTAAGCTTTGCATAGATTAAAACATGGTGTGCAGGAGTGGAGTGACACTTCCTGCTGAAAGCAATTTGTAATCACTCCAGTCCAGTTCCACAGTTTTTCAATTTCCACTCTCTGCATGGTGAGATCCGACCATGAGATCCATGATGAAACCCTGCTCTAAAATATACTACAGCAACAAAGACAAAAAGCACACACAGACACAGACAAGTGGAAATGATATAAACAGTGCAACATTTCATGGCGGTTATACCAAATACCAGCACCACTTTGTGATCAAAGAACTGTTGCATAAATATGATTTCATCTCATTGTCTTTTATGCTGTTTTAAAATGATAACCATTAGCTTGTCCCCTTTTTCTAAACTGATATTATTTTGTACTGGTCTCTTCACTGGATAGTTTGTCTTTATTGCAGCAAAATGAACCCAGACCACCACATTGAGCAGGGAACTAACACACTTGTCTCTATCATCTCTTTTTTGTTCGCTCATTCAAAATGTGACACACACATACAGATCCAGCAACAAACACATATTACAAGGACTTAATACTTTTATGCTAAGCTAATTATATTTTCTATTCTCTAACCCTACCGCTTAAGCTAACCCTAACAAAACCCTCAACATTTGCATTTCTAATTTTCAATAACACTTTTAACAAGTTTATTAAACCAAATTAATTACAAAAACAGTCGGGGCGCCCTCACAATGCAGCAAATGTCAGGTTTCAAAAATAAAAACATTTTTGTCCTGTTAATTTAGGTCAAACCAGCACAGACAGACACACGCTGCCTTTAAAAACTGGGAAATGGGAACAGGATGTTCTTTGGCAGTTGCCAATTGCTTTAAATCACATAAAGATTTCACCAGAAATACATTTAAACTTATTTATAGTGCGGATGTTTGAGGCAGCAGGTCCACAGGGAGCAATTGAAAACTGTGTACCTGTGTATGAAGTGTAATGTGTCGACAGCAAAAAAGTATTAAAAGATGTCTGGAGAGGGCAAGGAAAGATTTTCTCCTGGAGGATTGAGAGGTGTGTGTAAAACTGTGTTTTTTAGCACAAGAAATGGTTACAGATTATGCAAGCTTGCTGGCTAAATTGAGTAGGATGAGATACTGATGTGAAACTAATGCAAAATAATCACTGCACTCAAGCAACAAACAAACTGCATGAACAGTGTCATCCAGTTCACAAAACAATGACTTTAATGAGCCGGATCTTTTAATGAGTTAATGAACAATTCACAAACTCACTTGTTATTGTTTGAATCAATCTGGTGATGCACCAGATAAACTCACTGAGTCTGTTTGAGCAAATACTCAAGTAACACTGGATTCACTAGCAGACTGCTAGTCATTCCGGTTAAATGTTAAATGAGCAAGAACTGTCTGGGAAATGTAAATCAGTATCATGACTGCTTTTTATGACAAAGTAAAGATGATGTCAAGATAAAGATAGAAAGGACACACACAGCAGATCTATCTCAAAATCCATGCAGTGCCATTGCAGAAATCCATTTATTTAAATTTTATTTATTGATTTTTTTAAATATGCACACAATATGAAGAGCCAATGTCATACACAGAAATAACAATTTACTTTTCTTCTGTATACCTATATTTTATAGTTTCATTCACACACACACGCACGCACACACGCGCACACACGCGCACACACCCTCAATTACAAATGATCTTTTCTGTTATAATGTGCACTCTTGGGTTCCTCTTGTCTTTTTGTCCTTTCTCAATTTCTTGACACTGTTACATCATTTAACATCTTTTCCCTTCTTTCTTCCATCAGTCTGTTAGCTTTTGTTCAGAGGATCGTTGCCACGGCAACGCACTAAAGAAACGTTATTGACAGCCAAACAGGCAGGCATGGTTAACTTTGAAGCAAATGATGACATAGAGAAAAGCGACTGATTGCCGTGTAATTCCACAGAAAGAGCGAAAGGGGGAAATCACAGTTGAGAGAATGACATGAGGGAAAAAAGAGGGAAAAAAACGAGGGAGCAGGGACACAAAACAACTAAGAGTTGCCAACAAAGAGGCAACTTTGTAGTTAAAGCAGTACAGCTCAGATGGAACTCCAGAGACACAGGGAGAGATCCGTTCTGCCTTCAAGTGTCCATTTAAGTGTCTCAGCATCCTCTGATTGCTTTTACAGCTATATTTCCTTATATTTTCTCTAGTAATGTGCTCTTTACTCATGGTTGTAGCTTTAAATGTTCTTTAACTTCACTCCTGGCAGGTCAGAACTTAAACCAGCGTCCAGTCACATGACAACAGCTTGTTAGATCCCGGTCACATGACATTTGAAACACCATTCCATCATTATCAATAGATTTGAGCTATTCTGTTCTATCTGGTTTCTCACGTCAATGCATTTGTGTGCTTTTGTCAATTTCCCGTAAAAAAACATTTCACATGCGCTAAAAGTCTCTAAAACATACACACTGTACATGAATTCTACACATATCTTAAAGCTCTTGAAACATTTATAAAGTAAATTGCAACAATTGGTAACATAAAAAAGGTGAAGGAATCAGTGTTCATGCTTCAAGTCAGAATGAAAACTGTTCTTCATCTTTTCACATAAAAAGCAAAATAAAATTACATTAAATGAATCAGGGCACAGATGTTTGTTAGTGTGTTAATCGTGTTACAGTAACAAGGCGAATTTCTCCATTCTGAATTTAAAATTACACAATTTAAGAGATATCCACAGAAACTGTCATCATTATGAAAATGGATATTTATCAAAAAATGTCCATAATGGGGTGGAGAGAGGGATGAATAAACAATAGAGAGAGAGATGGAGAAGAACAGAAAAGAGAAAAGAAGTCAGAAAAGAGCAAAGATGTGAGAACAATGAGTGGCGTGATTGTATTAAATGACATGTTGACCTTTTCTGCTACCACAGGGGACCAAAAAACCGACTTCAGGAGTGAGAGACAAGAGCAAGAGGTAGAACAAATGAGAAGAAAATCACAAGAACAAAGAGAAAGCGAGTAATGAAGGGTGAAGAAAAGAGAGGGGAGCAGAATAATACTCAGGGAAAAGCACAACATTCAGGTCTGAGATGTCTGACCTTTGGAAAGTGAGCCAGAGGCAGTGAATGAGCTGATATACATGTCAGTTTTCCCACTTTAAGTGAATTGAATTCTGGGTTGAGTTGGCTGGGCAAAGCAGCTCATTTAAATCAACAATACAAAGCGTGCGTGTATGCCCTGGGTCCAACTGATACGTTCTGTAAGCGTGTATGAGTGTCTTCAAGGGAGCGTTTGGTAAGTAAACACAATTCATCAGCGAGTATGTTGAGCCGATAAAGAGATCCCCCAAGAACACTCCAGCGCCACTAAACTGTCATGCCGAGTCTGAAACGCACACTCACGACGACAAGACAATATCGCATTTCCCTTTTATCTCTGTCTGTGTCACGCACACATGCATGCATAACCGGCCTCCATCTGTGTATGAGATGAAGAGCTTGGCTGATGATCACTTGGCAATGGCGATCAGACAAAGTGGCCAATATGCTCGTTAATGGCCTGTCAGACAGTTGAGCTCCTCTTACAAAGACAAACTCTCTCAGAAACCTCTTCACTCCTCTACTTCCAGTTTGCCAATCTTTCTTTTCACACCCGTCTTCTACAAGCTCCTTTGCTTTCTTCTTTTAAGCTAGTTTCCTACTTCAAACACAAAGATTTGGGAAGATTTGGGCCTGGATTGTGTGCTCGGCGTATTAAGTGCGACCAAAGTTAAACGGTACAAGAGCGACTGTTCATGGAAATAACAGAAAGGGGCTTTAGCGACATTTGGAAGCGTTCCACCAATGCCATTGCTGTACTTTGTCCTCTTTTCGTTAATTACCCAAACAGTGGCAAGATAATGGAACGGTTAATTCACTGTCATTGATTTCAAAACACTGTGAAGTGTGACTCAAAATAGCTGAGTCAGTGCTGGGGTGTGTTGGTTTCCAACAGCTGGGGTGTACAGGAAACTTCAAGGCCTGATGATTTAAAGATTGTCACATGGAGGGCGGGGCTTACAGCAGCCACACAGTGTGACTTTTCTGCCAAATTAAGGAACAAAATAGACAACAAAATGTGCTAAGCAACGAACACAAGCTTTCATTCAGATGTGCAACAACAACTGTTCTTGTTGTTTTCCACATTGTTAGTTCCATATTTAAGTCTTTTAAACACAAATTTTACTCATTTTTTAAACTTCCACACATTTAACAATTTGATTTCTTGGTTTCGTCATTTACTTGCTCTCCCTCTCCTCACGTGTTGGCCGAATCTTCATTTCGGTGAATTTTAGCGAGTACTGCCACCCAGTCCAGGACGACCACTCAATCCCATCGGCATAAGAGGTGTGCTGTCCGCGCAGGTATTGGCCGTTCAGGTTGGAGGTGTGGCAGTTGCGGTACCACCAGGCGCCGTGGTAGAACGAGGCGCAGTTATTCTCCGAATGATCATTGTCTCGGTCCTTGGTTGTGAACTTCATTCCATTGTGCTTTAGCAAAGAATCACCTGTTGGTAGGGCAACAGAGTGCCAACACACACACAAAAGAGGGAAAAAGAGCAGAAAAAAGAAAATTACAGAAGTTGAAACAGAGCTGACTTGCATTATTCTTAACAAGTGCTCAAAAACACACAGAACCTCATTTCACACACAAACACACCAATGAATATGAATGACTTTGGATACCCATGTGCACACAGATTATAGCATACACCAGCAAACCTGCCTCATACCTGACAATAGCATTTTCAGCATTTTACCACATTTCTACATGATTTATGCATATGCAGACACCAACAGTGTGCACTGTCTTTGAGAAAAAAAACAATCTGGTTCTCTATGTCTTATGCTTTTTTCTTCTCATCCTTTGAGACTTTATCTGTTTTAATTGCTTAAAAGGTGGAATGACTCACACACTCACTCCGTGTTGAATTTATCAGTCTCATTAATGACATTTCTATCTCCTCAAACCTTTTTTAATAACCCCCCATGAAGAGGTCTCACACAAACATGCACTAATGCGCAGGTGCTGCTGCATAATTGGCAGAACAAATGTGTCAAGTTACGCTGGTTGCAACTTTTGCAAAATTGACACCTAAAATGGAACTTATTTTCTAAAAATGTCATTAAACAGGCACATATACATTCTCAAAAAATGAGTATGAATGAGTATGAAGAGAGAGAGGGTGAGAGAGGCAGGAACAGAGGGAGAAAGAGCGCTTACTGTACGTGGATGAGTACAATAGAAGTAAATGTCAGATGGTATAATGCGACGGTTCTAAACCTCTCTGGAATTCTATAGTCCTGTTCAAAACCCATTTGTGTTTAACCTTCTACACAGTCTAAAGGAAAAAGGACGATTCATGAAAGATGATCTCATAACCGGAATAAAAGGGATAAGTGTCCATTTCTCTTTTCTGACAGTCCTTGCCTTTGAACATCTCCGATCTTCTGATCCACAGTCAGCTTTACTCAATAACGTCAAAGCCAATAAACCCAAAAATCGGTCCTAGACCAGTCCTGAATTTCCCCCCAGAAACACGCATCATTCAAGCTTGACAGATTTCGTCTGCAGCTATGGAAATAAGCCATTAGTCACACTAGGGTCACACAGAGCCTACAGAAAAAAATACTGGTTTGCTGCCTTGACATTTTTGCATTAGGAGCGTTATATCAGCTCATGTCCTTGCAAACCCTCCATTTCGGTCATTCACTCTTGGGAGTCACTATTCATTTGTCAGGGGGATATTACCATCCCAGAAACCCTTCAGGTGATGTGCTAATACCATGTGTGACTGCCTTAGTGATTTGTGCAACCTTTATAAAAAAGCCACCATAATGTACCGCAGGTCTGCATGCATGCATGTGTGGGGCTGTTTGTGCTCACACGCTGGAGTGAATACAGAGTCACCTTGATGCTGTCAGATTTTTGAGATGCATTAGACCTCACCAAGCCAGTCCGGAGCAGAACTGCCTGTCAAGCTCCAATGCAAATAATCACAACAATAATCTCAGTGCTCTGATTAGGGAAAACTGTCAGGCACCAAGCAGGAACCCAGACGTTGCCCAGCAGAGACCACCTGCTCGACTGACAGAAGCGCTGCACGTGGACAAGATTCAACTCCAGTCTGAATAAACCTGGTGTAAAGACGAGATCCCTCACCTCCCCTTCACGCTATTTTCACGACACGTTTTATGTCTCTCCATACTTTCTATTTCTTCTTATCATACTTCCTGTCCTCCAGTTCAAACAAGTTTTCTCTTTCTGTTTATCTGTTTGTTTACTGATGTCTGTTACTGGCTTTGAGGAAGTCAGTTTGTGGAGACGCATTTGTCTGTTGTTCTTGACATTTGTCTAAGGCATTTGTCTAAGTCAATTGCAGTAATCAATTTGGGGGCATTTTGTCAATGTGTATGTGTGGTAATTTTTTGGGGGAAGTTTGATAGACAGTAAAAAGTCTGCACAAGTCTTAGGCTTGATGTAAAAATGCTTTCTGAATTGATATATACTGTATGTATTTTTTATTTTAAGTTTATTATCAGCATAATTTACAGTTTAAATGCACACCAGTGGGCCTGTCTTTGGTATGTCTTCTTTTTTTTTTACTGACAGCAAGCACTTGAAGCTGGAATGGACTCCACAAGTTTGTGCAAAACCTGATGATCCATGTTATCCCAGGGTGATTTGAGAACGTTCCAAAGAGCATCTTATGTGCTTTAGTGGAAGGAAGATGATCTGACATTTAGCACAATGGAGTTAACATGATCAATGTCCCAAATGTGTTTATTTGTTTGGTGACCTAAAAATAAAGCAGAATCATAACTATTTCTGCTGTATTTCACACCACATTTTTTAAACTTCTAAAGCTTGGTTTATGCAGAAGTTTAAACTATGTTTTGAACCCTATAGTTTTAAACTAGCCCCTGATTTCTGAACCCTGTACTGTATGTTCTGTTAGCGGCTAAGAAGTAATGACTAAATAACTGCATTAAATGCTTTGATTACTCTGAGCCATCAACACAGAAATGGACTAATTATCTATACAAATAAACACTTATTACCGTTGACAGAGATTTAATCTTATCAACTGATTTGCATACCAGGTGCTTTAAAGTTGAATATTAAACACATGGTTTAAACGAGCCAAACTAATTACACAACATTGGTGATGCTGACCCACAGTTATCACAGATACAGAGGCTGTGTT
Source organism: Ambastaia sidthimunki (assembly GCA_036877625.1). Lineage (NCBI taxonomy): Eukaryota > Metazoa > Chordata > Actinopteri > Cypriniformes > Botiidae > Ambastaia > Ambastaia sidthimunki. Next base: position 81,416 of record JAZGTK010000289.1, read on the forward strand.
GTTCTCGTTTAATATGTAAGTTTGCACATGTACCTGCAGTGCCAGTGTAATCAGCGACTGTTAGGGGGTAACCGTCGTCTTCTGGATCAACGGAGAACAAACCAACTCCAAACACACCGTACTGCGCAAAAGCAGTGCTGTTCTCAAAGTCCTCAAGATCTATACGCAGTTCATAGTTCCCTTGAATAGAGAGAGCGTGGATCTGTTTTAGACCTGAGGAGAAAAAGGAAAATTCATTTAATTTCATTGTCATTCTTGCTTTACTACAGAACGTGTAATTGGATTAAGACAGACGTTTGTGAAAGTGTGTGTGGTTTGTCTTTACTTTGTTTGGCTTGCATACAAAGCAATATAATAAAGGGATTCTCAAACCTCTTTTTATTATGCAGAACAGGTGCATACTTTAATACAGAACGGTTGTGTATGACTTCAGTTGCACAGAAAACATTCAGGACCTGAGAGAGATTTACTCTTGTCATATTTTGCTTTTTAAATCAGCACTAGACCCATAAGCACCAGACAGGAAAGTCTTGCTGTGTCATTTCCACATAAAAATACAGATGTGAGCTATCAAATCTAATCTGATGCGTGGGACACGGTGAACGCGCTTACATGCGCAATCTTACACTTAATAACCCGACAACATGACATGCAAACAGCTTATTTTATTATGTAAAAAGGTATAAACAGTTTAAACAAAACCTGATCAGCATATGTAGATTTTTTGCCACCACCCCAATTTCTCAAAGCACTCAATGTGTACTTCTTGTGCACATGTCTGTTTGTATTGTGACTTCAAAACTGGAGAAAAAAAAGCTTTGTAAATTTACATTTGTAAATGTAAATACTGCTTTCTTATGCTATCAACTTTTAATACAAGCTGATTTTTATAGTTACAATATCAACATTTTTTTGTACATGTAATATGATCTGCTTGTGTATAATCAAAGAAAAATGGAAAAAGGAAAGGAAAAAGGGAAACAAAGAAAGATAGAATAAAAAAGAAGGAAATATAAAAGAAATATAAAAGTTCAAGAGTTTAAGAAATTTGAAAAAATATGCACACAAAAACAGTACAGAAACACTCACACACTGGTTGACACGAGGGCTCGCAAACTTACAAGGGTTTTTACCTTATTTCCCTATTCAAGAAAAATTATATAAAAAACAATTTATTTTTAAAAAGAAAAAAAGAAACTTGCTGCTTTCACATGCAATTTACATAACTTTAATTCAGACTTAATTAAAACCCTTGAGACTCTCCCTGAGGCTCGTTTGGAATAATTAAACATTGAGAGAGTTTGTGTCCATCCTTTTTTCCAGCAAAACATCTGAGTCTGAGAACGAGAGTCTTAGTGCATAAAACTCAGGTGCTCCAATTTTAATTAAACATCATTGTGAAGATATTTTAAAATGGAGAACTAAGCTACATTTTGTATGGAATTATACTGATTGCTCAATTAACTAGCGTGAGGTAATGCGAGTCAGAGTGTGTTACTGGATGCCTTCATCAGGTGAATCTTCTTCCCTGATTATTTCAGATAAACTAAAGCAGACATTACGATGAAAGAAGAACGTCACATTAGAGCGGGAAAATGTTTTTCATTTTTAACTTTGTTCTCGTTATGATTTATCTTATAAACATTATATACATTGAGGCATTTTTGCTATGCAAAGCCATTGAAGGTGATAACTGTGCTGATACAAATGATGTATTTTATTATTGGCTGTCCAACTTCTAATTATAGCATAACCTCCTTCTTGAACTTCTTATAATTACATTATGTAGTGTTGGGAGGGTTTGGGTTAAAGTATTAAGTTGAGCTAAATGCATTTCTTTTTTTCTTTCCAATTTTAACACCACGCCAGCAGCTAGGGTGAGATTCATGATGAGAACTGGTATTTTAGTTATTTCACTCTCTCACACACATCTAACGGCCATTTAGCATCTTTTATTCACCTAACCTAGATAGTTTTAATATCTCTTATTCACCTAACCGGGATAGTTTTAACATCTCCTATTCACCTAATCTAGATAGTTTTAACATGTCTTATTCACCTAACCTAGATAGTTTTAACATGTCTTATTCACCTAACCTAGATAGTTTTAACATGTCTTATTCACCTAACCTAGATAGTTTTAATATCTCTTATTCCCCTAACCGGGATAGTTTTAACATCTCCTATTCACCTAACCTAGATAGTTTTAACATGTCTTATTCACCGAACATAATGCATAGTGTTTCATATAGACCATAATTTTTCATAAACACAATACATACATGCAGATCTGACAGAAAACAACACACTTATTTGATCCAGTGTAAGAAAATAATGCAGGCAAATGCCTGATAGAAACATTTTCCTTTTTCCTACAACATTTCAAGTAAAACAGGATTTGACTCATGTATGAGCCTTTAATACTAGTGAGGACCACCAAAAAATGCCCACACAAGTTGTTTTTGACCTATTTCACAATGTACTGTAGCCGACCTCACATATGCATGTTAAGAAAGAGAAACAGAGCCGGAAGATTTTATACAGAATAACAGACCTTGTGTGTCTTCTGGTGCTCTGTTATTGTGATATGGGCAGTCAAAACACTGAAGCCTGGGCACTACCTGTTTGCTGTTAAATATAAATAGGCAGTGATATATTGAGGCAGAAAGTGGATTGTGTGTTGAGCACAAATTTAAGAGAGCAGCAGAATAAAAAGCCTACAGGCACGAGCTCTCACGGCACACCTGTGATAAATACCACTCTAAAAATGACATATTCCTGCAATTATGCGGGTAAAAATTGGGTCAGAGCAATCTATAACGTTTCAACGCTCCCCGGGGTCACCCTACACACACCAACACACTCTAGAAGATCGTACATAGAACGCTAGAATAAGGACACACAGAAAATATATATTTATATACCTGTATATTATTAAGTCCTTTTTCCCTAACTGTCCACACACACACACACAAAAACGAGTTAAATGGTTATCCTCTCTACCCTTGTGTTTTGCTGAGACTTTATGTTTGTGCTCTCTGAGACCCCAATAATAAGACCCTAATGATGTATGTGTGAATATTTAAAAATAATGCTAGTTATTTTTACCCTTAATTATTTTAATACAGTTAAAACCCAGAAGACAAATATTATTGAGCCTCAGCAAGCACTTTCTGTGACTGGTATCCATATAACATTGCTTCTGTTTGGGGTCAATTTAACCAGCAAAACTACACTGTAGAAAAACAATAAAACAAATTAACATAAACATATGGCAGGAGTGTATCTCTACATCTGTAGGAAAGTTTTAGCATATGCAAACAAATTAGATTTATTTATATTCTGTGTCTCTAAGCTCCAAAAGTACCATTTTTCGTAAAGGACATTTAAAAAATGCTTTCAGATTTTGTTTATCTTCACGTATTGCAAGATTAGAAAGTGCCCTCTACTTTCAACCTAATATTTTAATGTCAGATGGATCCAGAACAGGATTAAAACCAGAGCTGTGTCAGATTTATAATCAGTTCAACAGACAAAAGCCACCGTCTTTATACTGATACAGTGTTAAAAGTCTTCGATTTGCACCTAATTAGAGTGATACAATCGTCTGGCTCATTAACAATTCATACAGAGTGCAGAGCTATATTTCTCTTTTTGCCACAGTAAAAGGTTCAAATATTAATGATTTATTTGCTTAGATTTGAAAAGTATGTTTCAGGGGAAATGCACAGAGTGCTTATAAATATCCCCCGAGTCATTCTTCCATATTCGCAGGGTTTTTACTAAAAGAAACAGACACAGCTCTTGAATCATTATACTTTCTTTTTCTCTTTCTGCCTATTTCAATGACATTTCTAAGAGTTAAAATATTCATCATGCTTTTTCTGTGTATGTGACTCTGTGCTGAAAAATGGAAATGGAAGAGTAAAAAAAAGAAAAGTTGGAGTGTGTGTCGGGTGAAAAGCATGCAGGGGTTGGGGGTGAAAGAACTATGGAGAGATGGAGGGCAGAGGAGAGGGCAGGCAGTAGTAGAGGGGTTGCCTTTAAACACCTGTCTATTCTCAATCTCTCTCATCAGGACCAGAAAAGAGAGTGTAAGCTCTCCTACAGACTTCAAAAAGAGAAGATCAGGGGTAAAACGGAATTTATATGAGCTCACATGCACAGACTTATCATACACACATATGCGCATATACAGAATATACGCAAAAAACACAGAAATGTGCAAATAGGGATTTGTGACAAAGACATACACAGCTCAGATCAGCCAAAAATGTATTTTTTTTTCTGTTGAAGTTTAAAAACGCAGCTTGATAAAACACAATCAGAGCTACTGGCAGAAACAGAAATAGATCACCACGATTATTGTGGGATCAATGAAACAGTAAATTGTAAAGAATCAACACTGTCTCATTTTTAGAGGTGAAGTAATGAATACAAGTTTCCACACTAGTCTACTAGTCATCACTGACTATGTGATGTGTATACTTGTTTCCAATAGTCTACCGCATCCTCCACAACAGAGCACTCACAAGAAGCCTGGAAACAAGAGACCTGCTGCATGCAAATTGTGCTTAGTCTAGAGTCTAGTCTAATCTTTAGACAGACTATATTCTTTAAAGGAACAAGTGTTAAAACAATGCAGACAGCACATTGTATGGCCTCAGTTAGCAGTATAGCTTTTGCTGGGTCTTGAGAAGCAGAAATGGATGAAGACATTGGAGCAGAAGCCCTGAGGTACACCAGCAGCTCTGGATCAGTGTGGATTAGACTGTCACCTATTTTCACTGTGTTTCAGAATCCAGTTACAGATGAAAAACCTGAGCTTGAAGAGCAAGTCACAGAAAGTGACAGAACTGAGGAAAAAAGCAGCCGTGTAGTCGCCAACTCAGTTCCTGACGCATGTGTACAGATATTCAAATGCAGTGTGCAGAGAAATGAGTCACACAAACCTCAGTGTATCCAGCCAGTCAGAGATTGTGTGTTTGATTTGAAACATAACATGATTTCCAGTGGCTTTAGCAGTCATTATTTAAATCACTCAAAGGGAAATTATTCCCTTTTCTGACTAGCAACAGAAATCCAGTTGGAGCTAAATTTAGTTTGTAATATAAATACCTGAATATTACATCATAGAACAATATTATAAACACAGTCTTAGTTTAACATTAAGGTTATTTACAGTACACATTTTTGTGAAATAACCTAATAAGAGACTTTTCCATGAGTTTTACAATAAACGCCTTTATAAAGGGTAAAAAAAAAATCCAAGCTTACTGCCTGTTACATGCTCCCCAGCCCTGTGGCCATAGCAACAGATGAGTGAACATGTAAATGGAGATGATGGTTTATGGTGATGATATCACAGGGTCAGATTTGCAAAATCAAATGTTGTACAGCTCTGGTTTAGTAGTGGTGACCAGGCCCACACATCTCATACAAAAGCTCTGCAGATTTTCACAGAATTTACCTGTCATTCACAAAATGTTATGGCTTCATTCCAAAATCTATCTGGACAAAATTCTGTCCTTTAAAGGGAAAGCAATCCCAGAATGCAATGAGTGAAAATAAAACCAAGATGGCTGATAAGGCTAGAGAAATGTACATTTCAATTAATATTAAAAATGATATTTTTAATATTAACATTGTTTTATTAACATTAAATAAACATTAAACAAGATTTGCATGTTTTCGGCTTAAGACTATTTATTTATTTTATTAAATATTGAAGATTGATCGAGTAACATGCAAACATTCAACTATATTAAATAAATTGTGTTTCTTGTGCTACCTGTGTAATCCACAATTAGGTTCTATGTCAGTTAGCTTGTTGCCTTACAAGAAAAAAAGAGGAAAAACTGATTTTAAAAATAAACTTTCCCTTTTTATTTAAACACAAACAAAAAGTGCAGAGTAATCTAGATGACTAACAGGGATGATTAGTTTACTAATGAAGGCTATTAGAGAGGGGCAGAATAAGAAGGAATGGGGGTATAAGAAGGAAATACAATTTAGGGCGAAGGAACAAGTTTGAAATCGACTATCTGTTATCTGTGCATCAACAGACTTTGAATGAGCACAACTGGATTAGAGACCATCTTCACAAAACTTACTGGTTTCAAAGAGGTACTTACAACACACACACACACTTTGGAAGTGTATGCATGACTTTACTTTCACCTCTATGACACTGGAATGAAATGAATGCCCTCACTCACTTACTCTCTAAATATCTTTCATCTCAACATCCCCCTCTCTCTCTCTTCCACCTTACTTTTTATGCGTATCATATTTCTTAGCAATATTAAACTCCAATGACACCCACAGAAAGTGTGAGCTGGTGCATTATGGAAAGTGCCCTCGCTGTGCTTCAGTTTGCATGTGTATGAGTGTGTGTGTGTGTGTGTGAGAAAGAATTATGGAGGGGCAACATGTGAGTCTGCACAGAAAATGGATGCTCTTTGTTAGACTGCCATAATTCATGTTGATATAATTGATCTGAGAGTGTGGGAACTTACAACCGTAATAGAGAAATAAAAGAGAAAGTGCTGAGAAAGAGGGTGATGGGAGAAATAAATGTCTAAACGTCTACATAGGAAGTGATAATGATCTCTCATCTCCTCCGTCACAGCTTCTCTCCAGTGATTGAGGATCTCAGTTTAACACCTGGTTATTCAATCTGATTCAATCTGATTTGTACTGAATAAGATAAACGTCAATGCATAATGCTGTCCATATAGCTGTGTTTCAAAATGTTTCAAGTTTCAGAGACACAAATAAGTTTAAAATGGGTTTCTGTTGGAGCTGTGACTCAGTGGGTAGTGCATGTGCTACTGTCATATAAAAGCTAGCTGTGATAACGGGGATTTGAAACTGATGCCTTCCCAGCTCTTTGTTACCAGCCACTGTCTTGTACGTTAAAGCCAAAAAGCCATAAATAAAATAACAAGGGTCTGTTTACAACTTGAGTTTCTCAGCAAATGAAAGAAGCTTATGAGTCAAGTATAGATTCTGCTTGTTTTTAGCAGTAGAATAAAGAAAATTAAATTGTCATTCCATCACTGTTGTCTTAAATTCTTAAACGTCTTAAAGTCTGCAGTAATCTTGGAGTTATAATTATAACGTATTTGGCCATAACTTAATTGGATCATTGGATATAATTGCTGTGTTTTCTGCTATGCAAACACATAGATTCAACAAAAAAATGTAGAAATTAATTTGCAAGTGGCCTGTGTAAAATGTGTGTAAAATGATCTTTGTCTAACAGCGCTTCAGCCTTTGATGAGGATAATGGCCTCTGAGCACCTCATGCAGCTATCAATAATTTTCATCCTGGGCACTGGTGCTGGCAAAAATGGGCAATTTTTGTTCTCCTCAAGGGTGGTATTTTCAACACCCTGTGCACATGCTGTTATAATCAAACAGATCCCCAACAACATTTTCACATAAGGCTGACAGACTTGCAAGAAATATCTCAATAAATTAATTTACAGCTCTTAAAGTTGTCCTGTTGACAAATTAACCATAAATTGTAAACTTGGGTGCATAGATCATGTAAAGTGACATACTTCAGATTAAAAATAGTACTATTTCTAGAAAATAGTAATTTCACAAGTAAGTTAGGGATGCAGGTGTTAAAACAGCCATGTAACATAAAACATATTATTTGTTATCAAATATTTTGTTATCAAATATTGGGTAACTGATATAATAATGGTAGCACACCTTACAAAAAGGGGAATTTATTTCCTTCTTAGATATAGTTTAGACCCCCTCAACAACAACAAAAATAAAAAAACTATAAATAAAAACCCAAATAAAAACCTTCTACACATAAACATCTTCAACAAGCATGTTATTTATGATTACGTCAGTGTGATTTTTCCACTGCCAGATTTATGAAATGAGCTGATTTCTGAGTTATCAGCATTTTGTTGTACGTTTAAAAGGACTAATGAACCACCTACACAATCTGCATCACAAAGCTGTCAGAGCTGCTAGCATTTAGTGGAGATTACTGCAGTTAGCCATCATTGGCCCAGGCTTAAACGTTGTTTATGAATCATCTGACAATTGCAAAAGACCCTCAGCATGGTGTTCCATCTTCAAAGGTTTTGTTTCTAGAGCTCTGATGCTGTGAATCTATAGAAGTTTTGACACATGATCTGAAAATACATGAATAAACCTGCCTGGCTGAAGGGGGAAAACTGTAGACAATAATTGTAGATATTCTACTTCATATTCTATTATTATATTTGACTCATAATATATGGCCATTAAAACATGGAGATATACACAAAGATACACAAGCATGTGTTATATATACACACTCTTATATACAAATAGTAACTCGTATAAAAACCCATATATACAAGTCTACACAAATATCTCCTGCTATATATTATGTATGGGAAAGAAGAGAGACAGAGAATGAAAGACTGACATATTTCTTTTTCTTTGCATTTCATTATTTCCTGAGTTCTGGTTTAGAAGTGACCCTAAATACAAGCGCAGCTCAAACACAAAGCAACTGTGCAAATACAAACTGACAGCATGAATTCAGGAAAGGATGAAAAAGTAGTGAGAGAAATGTGACTCTGATTTATAGACCGTATTTACACCCTTGCACAGAAATGAGGGAAGCTAGATGAGGCAATCTTTCCCTGATGCGGAATAGAATCTTTCCTTTCCTTGATACATCAAAGGAATTCTTCAATGCACTGCCTTTTCACCTGCCAAGAGTCCTTATTATGTAAACAAACTGATATTCACCATTTGTATGTACAGTGGCAACAAAATATTTGGACACGGGCCGTAATCTGCTATTCAAATTTAATTGCAGTGAATAAAATATCAAATCATGGGGCACATTATGCAATAGTGCTCCTTTTCTCTGAATTAACTTTACATTCTGAGTTTAGTTACATTTAACAGCAGAAAGCACAGGTATGGGCTTGTGAAATTTCTCAATGAATACAACCAAATTATTTTAAAGACTTCATTATGAATAATATATCTACTGTTTATCTAACTTAGAAACATCTTTCAGTTAAATATTTATTTTAAAGATTGGCTATAATTCTTTAAACTTTAATGCTGCTTGTTTTGAATCGGAACAAGGTGTAGCCCCACAAAACCTGCTAAATTGTCAAATATGACTCAAACACAAAACAAAGAGATTAAATTATATACCAGCTACACCACCGACATCCAGCTTGCTCAGCTCAAAACACAGGCTTTTAACAATACTGGATCAATTTGATTGATGTCAAAAGGGGTGTGTCAAAAGAAACCGGATGGATCAAGTCTTCTTTCACTCAACATTCATCACTTACTTGGGGTGTGTGCAGGGGTGTGTTAATAACTGTATGTATTGCAGCATGCTGTCTGTTTATTTGAAGCCCACAGAGACTGCCCATGCTGTCCACGCTGTCTGGAAGGTAAAATCAATACTGACTAAACTTCATTATAAATACTATAGTGCATAAAAGTATGTATATAAAGCAGATGATATTTAGTATATAAAAAGAGTGTATAATGGGATGTGTTTTCTTTTAGGTCGATTACTATGATGATATTCCCCAACAACACATTATAATGTTTCCAATCACCAACCTAACATTAATCCAGTAAACAAACACATAATGCATTTCCATCTACAGTCTTTGACCAATGCAAACCTTTAATTTAGCTTCCCCTGTGCATTTTTCCGATGCATATCGAATAGAAACATTTATTGAGTAGATCAGTCATTGGTCAGTTTATCAATGAGAGGAGTTGTTATTCTGCTGGTGCCTGTACGACTCACCAGGCGTGTGTTTTATTAATTTTTGTTTCAAAATTATTTTTTTATACTATTTGTGTTTAAGTTATGCACTCATTATAATTAGATACACAGATTTAAACAACAGTTAATGATTCTCTTTCTCTTAATGATGACTTTTTCTCTTGTTAATGACTCACTGGATCTTTTATAAAAGATAAATAAAGAAAAACTGTTTGTTCTTCTTTTTAACATTCTTCCTCCCACACATGTTCAGAGACCACATCAGATTAACTGCAGAAATGAAAAAGAATTAAAAAACTACATTGCTGTCCATGTTTTGTTTAATTCAGTGCTGGTCTGGCTGGTTTGTTCACTGTGATTTAGTGACTTCAATTGGTCAGCGTGGACAGCTGGTCTACTTTTAAACTAATAACTTTCTTGCTCATACAGCATGGTTAAGTTGGTCCACCTGCTGGTTCAGCACTAACTAGAGTGGAAATAATGCTGATCTAAGCTGGTCATATTAGCACGGATGTACTGTATGACTCTAGCTCCTGTTTAGTGGGACCAGAAGATGAGAACAGACCAAAAACAGTATTTTCCATTGAGCTATAACAATTCACTTGTATTCAATGACAGTCAACTGCAGCATTTTTATAAAAGTAGATGCTCTCTTTCCTAATACACAATGTAAATGAGCTACAAAGTTTTCAACACTCTTTACTTTCAAGAGTCAAGGCAACAGCGAACAAGCAAACAGGATCAGAAACGGATGCAAAACAGCAATCTTAAGTTTAGATATGTGGGTTGACCTCTATCTGAACACACTTGACACTGTGTTCCACAGACTCAAGCATCAAGAAACTTATAAATAGGTAGAAAACATTTCCTCAAGCAAAAGACTGACTGTGTTTTAATATCCTGGGTGAGTCTGGGTTGAAAAATAAAGTATTGTTGTCCCTATAGTCAGAAACTGATTCCTGAGAAACTGAGTCCCTATAGTCTATTCCTGATTGTTATTGCAGTTTCAGAAACGTAGCCTGATATTAAATGTAAATGATATAAACATTAACATTTTTTATCACCTGAGGCTTTAAAAGCCCCATAAGGTCAAAATTATCATGAGCTTTGTGGTCATGTTTATGGTCTGATTTAGAATTTTGTTTATTTTTAACATAATTCTCATGACTATCTTGTGTGTTATCTGATAGTTTTAATAAGTTTACTATTATTCAAAAATGTGGAAAAAATATTAATAATAAACTTTTAACCGGTAGTGCATGTGTAATCCTAAAGGTTGACAAAATCTTAGCAAATAGGCTACTTGCTATATTTAATATTAGTCTTTCTCTTCCAGGATAACAAAACCAATCATATTGATGACTCATCCTGCACACACGGCACAAGTTTGTATTCAGATGAGAATCTTCCCTCTCTATAATACTACCTTCCACCAATTACCAATAGCAAGTACAATAGCAAGACTATCATTGTTATTGCCTGTGATGTAAAATGAAGTCTATTCGCTTCGAAAAATTCCCGATTTCCTTTTTCAACAGGAAATACTTGAACACAATAAAGAACAGCATGATCTTCGAGTCATTTTATAGGTTCTTTCATAATTCCTCATAAAATCAGTGCACCCAAGGTATTGCAAAGCAGCATCCAATACATATTTAACTCAGTCTTAAAAGAGAACATGCTGCAATAAATGTGAAGAAAGAAAATCAATAAATGAATAAAAGTCAACTTGTGAAATATTGGCAGACCCGTGCTTATGAACGCAAGCATTTTTCTACTTTGGCACAGATTGGAAACAGGGCATGCGCTGCTTTCCAAAACTCAACTGCTCTATATCGCAAAACCAGCCCTGATTCATCCAACTAGGGCAGATTCTGCCATCACCATAACTCTCATGAGCTTGCAAGTGTTTGATGACACGGAGGGTCAAAGGCAAGGAAGAAAAATTGAGTCACATGGGAATTTGATTGGTTAAAAGGAACATGATGTAGGCTTTACCTAAATCTCAGGGGTAAATAATCTCTATGTGTGTGTAAGATGGAGAGAAGCGGTTCACACTGAGAATATAATATTGCATGCTACTCCTGTGCCTCTCTCAGTCTGTGGGGACTAAACACAACAGTAAACTCTATAGAAAATGCAATGACCGTCA
>JAZGTK010000290.1:0-14093 GCA_036877625.1 Ambastaia sidthimunki
GACAGACTGGCTGCAGCCTGATGTAAACTGCTAACAATAGAATTAGCACCCTCCTGAATGGCTTTCCAATCAAATGATTCAGAGTCTGGTGACAGGGCCTGCTCTGAAACAGGGCTGTGTGTGTCTGTGAGATCCAGTATAAGATCTGGTTCTTCTGCTAAAATGCCATCAGCTATCATGCTTTTTTCCTCTTTAACTTCTTGTTCCTCAGTCTTGCTTCTTGGGGGTTGTTTCTTTTTCTTTGGCATTGCAGAACTAATGCATTCTTGTAGAAGATCATCTTCAGAATCAATGCTAAGAGAACTCAGAGAACTATTTCTGGAGAAACACACAGGGGTGTCCTCCACATGAAAGGCTTTTGGTGCATAACCAGAGGCTTGTGGTCTGGGTTCTTCAATCTGGGTTACACCATCTTTGTGAGAGCACTCTTTGTTGTTGTTTTCTTGGTCAATATCACTCAGTGAACTAAGCGATGAGTTTCTTGAGAAACACACTGGTGTGTCTTCAATGGAAAACTTTTGTTTCTCATCACACACTGCTACTGTGTTTTCTTTGGGTGCTTGTGGAAAACTTCCTTGTTTTTGAAGGGGTTTTGCCTGGGCTGTGTGAAACACTGGTACCCTGCTGGTCTTCACTGGCTGTTCTACACTGCACTTCAAAGGTGGAACTTTTCTTTGCTCTTTATCTTTTCGTAGCTCTGCTTTTTCCTTCGATAAGTCAAGATCATCATCCTCAAAGTCAAGTGAGCTCAGGGAGTCATTGCGAGAGAAGCAGTACGGTGTGCCTTCAATGGGTGTGTAATAATGCGGAGAATCAAAAGAGAACCCAGGACGTGTTCTCTCCTCAGCAGGCTTATCTGCAAACTCTCCTGAGACTACTTTGGGCTCTTGTGTTTTGGTTTCTTTGTTTTTATCAGGATATGATACTGCTTCTGACAAGTTATTAGGGCCCTCTGTGCGCTTGAGCATCCTTGCTCTGTACTCACTGCTTTGTGGCATAGGTTTTACAGGAGAAGTTGGCTTTTTCTTTTCCAAGTCCTGCTGGACCACACTGCCAGTGGCAGTAGATGGATGCTGAATCTGATCAGACATCTTCTGCACTCTAAATGGCTTGTGAATTTTGCTTTTGGGCATTGCTGAACTGATGCACTCTGCAAGAATATCCCCTTCATTCTCCGCCAGAGCCTGTTGTGTAGAAGGTAACACACCTGTATCTTTAGTCTCTGCACTTTTCCCCTCTGGTAGAGTGTCTCGTCTTTGCCCAGTTATTTCTGGATGGGGAGCTGAACTTTCCACATTTGCCAACTCATTTGGGGGAGAATCAATTGTGAGGTCACTAAGAGATGTTGCTGTTGAGAAGTTAATGGGTGTTCCCTCAACACAGTAGACCCGTGGCATGTCTTCACAGTGGGTTAGGGCCACATGTTTCGGCTGCTGCCCTCTGTTTTGTGGAGGTAAGAGTTTATAGACAGGGAGCTGACTTGGTTTGCGAGCGACAGGTGGAGGAATTCTTGAGGTGGATGAAGGCGACTGCTTCTTCAGTTTCCTTGATGATTTTGTAGGCATGGCTGAGTTAATGCAGGCCTCTAGAATCTCTATGTCATCGTCATCATCTGAATCATCTAAAATATCTTTTTCAACTTCAGATGTTGATGGTTGTTTCTCCTGGACTTTGGGCTCTTTGATATCTTCTTTCTCAAGCTCTGCCTCAATGCTGTGGTCATCTTCGTGAACTGGAGGCATTATTTTCAGTTCAGTGTCTTTTTGAATAAATGGTTCATCTAAACTTAGTGCACTAAGGCTTGAAGCACAAGAAAAGCCATCTGGAGTGCTCTCTGTGGCAAAATGTAGGAGTGTGTCATTATCTGGTAGAACCTGCACTTTCTGTACCGCTGCGCTGACAGCTGCATGCCTCGGAGCCAAATCCCGTTTCTCAGAGTGGGGTGGGACTGTAACTTTTTGCTTCACTGATGAGGATCGTGGCGGTGGAGGTGGTGGTGTCTTGCTACGACTGGGAGGCATTGTTTGACCAGGGCTGTCGGGCAGATCACTGGGGCTGATAATTCCACTTACCATCCCACTGCACGGCTCACTCTGCACAGAACTTGCAATGGAATGACTCTCAAAACTGTCCAGGGAACTTACAGATGTACATCTGCTGAACATGAGAGGAGTCTCTTGTACATAGTGTTCTGGAGGACTTTTTGGTGTTTGGGCACCACTTTTGGATGGAGATTTTGCACCAGATGAAAATTCCACAGTTTTGTGATGCCTAGACCCATCTGCATGTCCCAGGTGTGATCCCTGATGTCGTGGGGGCTTCATGCGGACGTAATGAACTGTTGACTGGCTCTCACCTGTGCGTTGGTCTGGGGCAATGCTACTAGCAGAATCTTTTTCTGTTACAGGCAGTGTTGGGTAGTTATTGGCTGAACTGACATTACGTTTGCAGCTCTCCATTTCCTCTTCCTCTGAGGACAATGATGATAAAGAGCTGCCACGTGAGAAACATATGGGTGTGTCCTCCACACAATATGTCTGTAGAGTTTCCTGATTAATTGTAGGAGCTTTGCAGGCTGGGTTCTTCTGAACTGCTCTAGATGGTCCTGATCTGTTCTGAGCAGACGATGGATGGAGCTGCTTATGTCTGCCCTGATTCTTTACAGATGCTACAGAGGAGGAATTATCCTGGCTTACATGATCTTTGACAGAGCTTTGAGCAGAGGATGGCTTTGAATGGCTAAACAAGACTTTTTTGGAGGAGGTCTCAGCATATTTTAAACTGTAATCAATAGGCTGTTCTACATGGTGATCTTTGCTGTATTTCGGGCTGTAATTGGCAGTTTGATCTTCAAGTTGTTCTTCTTCTGAATAGCGCTCACTGTAGTTAGTTGGTTTGTCATCTGAATAATCATCCACAGCACAGATGTTTTGAGAAATCTTTTTGTTAAGTGCATGACTGGAGCCACTGGTTATTTGTTCATTTGAACCCCTCGGTCTAAATCCAGGCATGTCCTGCTGAACAAACCTGGGCTGGAACTTTTTTAATTTGTCTTCTTCACCACTGCCTTCGGTGTACATGGGGTATCCTGGGCTTTGGGATCTCTGTGGTTTTTGATCAGGTCTTTTCATTTCCTCATCAAGGAGCTTGGGCCTCACCCATCTTTCATTTTGGCTTGGACTTTGTCGACCAGAGTTAAGCTGTTCATCGGAATACTTCAAACTGTAGTTAATAGGCGTGTCCAGATCTCCATTGTCATCTTCCATGTGATTTGCGTTGTGTATCTTATGGGCAAGATCTGCTGGATATTTTCTGTAGACGCAGCATTTGGCTTCATCTTCTGAGTAGGAGTCGACTGATGGCTTCATCTGACCCCTCTTCCCGTAGCCATCACTGCTGTTTACACTGTTCAGACTGTCATTAGACGCTCTGTACTCCAGTTTGGGCATCGGGCATGGTCTGCCTGACGGCTCGGTTTTGCTGAAGTTGTAAATGTTTTGATGACCATGAACAGCAGTTTGATGTCTCAGCATGTCGTCTTGCACTGTGTGAAGGTCTGATGTGGATCCGGTGGTTCTATCATCCATACTTAAATGCAAACTCTGGACTTCCTCCATGACTACTGCTATCTGAGCTGCAGTTGTGGGAATCTGCATCATTCTCTTGCCCGTCTCTGCATCAGAATGAAACCCCCTTCGTTCCCGGTCCAGACTTCTGTCCCTCTCGGCTCTGACACTTTCTGCATTTCCTCTGTTGTCCCGAGAGGATGGGCTGGAGAGCACCGGTGTGTTCATGTAAGGCGAGCGAACACCTACTCCATTAGGGTTATAACCATCTGATCGACACACACCATCGTAATCGCCGTAGACGTTGTGCTTATGTCTTGGCTTGGTTCTGTGAGAGGCCTTTGGGCTCAAATTGTCAATATTATCAAAAGTTTCAGACAGGTGCTGTGCATCTAGTTCTTCAAACAGTGCTTTCTGTTTTCTGACGTGGAGGGAGGGCAGACTGGATCCAGGGGACATTATGTTGGCATCTTTATATTTGGCGGGTCGGTTGGCCATGAGGTTTCTCAGAGCAGCTGCACTTCCCATGGCGATCATCTTGTGTTTGGAGTGAATGAGGTTCTTCAGCATGCCGACTGCACCCATATCCCATAATGCCTCCTGATCTTTAGCATTCCGAGCAGAGAGGTTCCACAGGGTTCCACAGGCATTGCTAACTATTGTAAGACTGTGAGACTTTAAGTGCTGCAGAAGAGTCTGCAGACAACTGTTTTCCCTTAATATTTGCCTAAAAAAAAAAACAAGAACTTTTTAGGCAAGAAAAGACACATTACACACTTGTGAGAACATACAGCTTTCAAATAAACGTATTAATTGGCTAGACAATAAGGATGTAGCAGGGCCAGCAGGTGACTGGCTAGCAGGTGAAAAATGATTTAGCTCTGATTTATATATAAACTATTCTACTGTACCTGTGCTCCTCATTTGTGGCGATGAGACTCGACACGTTTCTTAAGATGCCACCTCCACTTTCAATTATGGCAAGAGTGTTGGTTTGACTCCTGTATGTTAGAGTGCTCACTAAAAAGGCCAGAGCTCCTGGAACGGTACAAATATCAGCTTTGTTTTCAGTGCAGTGAGCTGACAGGTTCCAAAGAGCACTCAAGACACTTTTTAATGTAGATTCCTGAAAAAATATAAAATAAGAGATTCTTTTAAACGCATTATTTAATGCAATTTACTTAAATGGCTTGTTCACAGTCTGACTAGCGTAACATGATGTATAGAGAATATTAGACATCTGACCTTCTGCACCTCTAAAGCACACTCCATCAGAGCCTGAACACTTCCAACTTCTCGCAATATCTTCTTACTGTTCACATCTGCTCGCCACGACAGGTTCCTCAAAACACTGGCAATGACCTAAAGCAGTACAGTTTTTTACAGTTTCAGTAGAGTCAACTTGAAATGAATGTTTTTATGATTTGGATTTGTTTGAATTTTTTCAAACAAATATACCTGCTGCAGGTCCTCACTCTCTGACTTCAGTTGAGCTACCATGGCTCTCATACACCCCCTCATTGAACAAAGTGTAGCCTGCGGGCGAGACAGGAGAAGACAGAAGAAACAATGAAATGCACTAAAAGCAAGTAGGTGCTCTCACAAATGAGTGTATGTGCTGAGAAAGATAACCTACCTTGTTAGCTACGTCGCCAAATGTTAGATTAGTGAGAGCCATGCCAGCGTAACGTCTGAGAGTTACACTGTAGTGGTCACTGGTCAGACCGAAGATCTCACAGTTCACCTGCAGAAGTTCCCCGATGGCTTGAAGACCACCTGCAGTAACATAGTGAATCACAGTCTTCAGATGAGAAGATTTACAGTCACAATTCTGTGTTGTCGTTATCTGAAAACATACCGAGTTCATTCATTGCATGTCTGTGCTCTTCATCAAAAGAAAGTTTCATCACAACACAGACGGCGGGACAGATCTGATGCTCCACAGGAGAAGGCACTGCAAAGAAACATTCCTGATCTTATACACCCACCAGAGCATTTCATATGACTGATATCATAAACTAATAAAGCATTCAACATCTATGGGACAAAATAGCACATATCTGTGTGTAAAAAAAATATATTGTTAATGTTGCTGAACGGCAAAAATTTTTATTTTGCCCAAAATTGTGTGCAATAAAGGTAAAATTAAATTAATTTCAGCAATATTTCACACAACTTTAAAACAAACATGTTTATCCATTGACAGACTTTATTTCCACATTTAAACAATATTTTTAACAGCAGATTTACATAGTGGACCGCAACTTTTGAACACACTGTTTGTATATATTATGTTCTTATTTAAATACCAGGACTACACTGTAAGACATGCCTACAGAAATAAAATACAGATCTAGAGATCTCGCATCCTTGTGTTATTTCTGAGCTCACAGAAGAGACCAGTGCAGGATGAGTTTGAACTTACTAGGGTTCTTGTCCTGGTGTATGCCGCACTCGTGGCTCTCCTGCCACTCCCAGCAGGTCTCGCAGTACGCTCGGATCTGCTCCAGCAGGTGAAGCACACGAATCTCGCGCCGCCCGCGCTTGTCATCCGGCTGCGAGTGGATAATGTTGTGCAGGGCGGCGCTCGCCCTCGCCCGGGCCTCTTTGCTGCCGCGAGAGTTTCCCAGCAGCACTGAGTCCTTGTCATTGCCATGGAGAAGCTGAATGAGCAGCGGCAGGCAACCGGACTGACGCATGGCGATGCAGCTGTCCTGTGAGCTGGACATGGCCAGCAGGGTTCGAGACATGTCATCCTTATCATGAGTCCCCAGCATGGACAGCAGAGAATACACCATTTCCACCTGTGCACATAGGAGACAGAAGAACTCTGCTTTATTAAATATATACTGCTAATTAAACGGCTAGTAAAGATGTTGTCAGTAAACGCATCTAGCAGCAGCTCACCTTAGTGCCCAGATGACTGGTCCCAGCACTGCTCATCTCACTGTCATGATCTGGCTGAGAACCCTGTCACACAGATATAACAGATTCAACAACAATGTAATCTTCATAAACAACAAACAGATCCTGTTAAGACAACTCGTGTAATGTCTGTACACTTAAAAAACAGTGTAGTGTGTAGCAGTGTAGTGTGTAGCAGTGTAGTGTGTAGCAGTGTAGTGTGTAGCAGTGTAGCAGTGTAGCAGTGTAGTGTGTAGCAGTGTAGTGTGTAGCAGTGTAGTGTGTAGCAGTGTAGCAATGTAGCGTGTAGCAGTGTAGTGTGTAGCAGTGTAGTGTGTAGCAGTGTAGCAGTGTAGTGTGTAGCAGTGTAGTGTGTAGCAGTGTAGTGTGTAGCAGTGTAGTGTGTAGCAGTGTAGTGTGTAGCAGTGTAGCAATGTAGTGTGTAGCAGTGTAGTGTGTAGCAGTGTAGCAGTGTAGTGTGTAGCAGTGTAGTGTGTAGCAGTGTAGTGTAGTAGTGTTTTAGTGTAGCAGTGTTTTAGTGTAGCAGTGTAGTGTGTAGCAGTGTGTAGCAGTGTGTAGCAGTGCAGTGTGTAGCAGTGCAGTGTGTAGCAGTGTAGTGTGTAGCAGTGCAGTGTGTAGCAGTGTAGTGTGTAGCAGTGCAGTGTGTAGCAGTGCAGTGTGTAGCAGTGCAGTGTGTAGCAGTGCAGTGTGTAGCAGTGCAGTGTGTAGCAGTGTAGCAGTGCAGTGTGTAGCAGTGTAGCATATTAGTTTGTGGTGTTCCTGTAGCTCAGCTGGTAGAGCATTCCCAGGGAATGCACTGAAAAAATGTAGAACTTCAAATCCATAATTGTAAATGTGCTAACGTTGGTCAGGTAATCAACCTTAGGTTGGGTTAGGTTGGTAGCTTAGGTAAGGTTGGTAGCGAACCCAGTGACATATCACTTACACCATCTGTCTGCAAATACCACAGCATACTAGCGCTATAAGCAACTGAAACAGTATGAAATAGAAAAAGAAAAATCAGATTTAAGCTTAGATGCCTCTCAAGGGTTCAATGACCAACAATAAAACCATTCAAATCATTAATATTTAAAGCACACTGAAGCTCTTGGTGTGGACTGAAAGGGCTTTTAAAGTGCCTGCATTTCTTGGCTCTTAATGAAATGCTCTCTCATGATATCATCAGCAGAACGAGGCGCAGGGATTGGCTGAATGAATTAAAACCGCCCCTCACCTGAAATACGGCCCCGCCTCCCACAGCATCTCCTGACGCACGGACGTCTTCCGCCTGGCTCACACACTCACGCTTCACCTGATTATAGAGAGATTGAAGAGGTCATTTCCTCAATTTCACATCTGCAGATTTTCAAGGCAAACCAGGCAACTGTACACAACAGAGAAAAAGAAATGATCTCAAAATAGGTGGAGAGATCGAGAAACACAGAAAGACGAAGTGATAATAAATAAATATATAATAATATATATAAAGAATAAATATGAATACACAAAACGTATGGAGACACAGAACGGATAAATAGTGGGGCTGTAGGACAACAGCTGCAGGACATGAGGCTCCTCCTGACCTGTATCACTAGTTTAGCCAAAGAGATTACAGTAACAGAGGAGAGGAAAAGCAGATTGTCCAATCAGATTCATCCTCTCAGAGAGCCAATCACCAGTACAGACTTTTGTACATTCTAAAGCTGACGCGTGTTCTTATACACTCAGACACAAAGTACATTAGTGGCACATACTTGTACAAAAAATACACATCAGCGCTAATTTTGTGTCTGAAGTTGATTTTTGTCTAAAGTTTGATGAATCTCACTCTCAGCACTAATCCATTATAATAATTCATCACCTCAGAGTCATTCGATTGCGTCGGCAAACACGTTCGAATCCTCAGCATGTCTTTCTCCATCTGCTGAATCCGTGTGACACGCACCTGAAAGACGATGAAATCTCCATCACTGAACAGCTTCTGTGCTTTTACATGTGACGTTAGGCAGGAGTTTAGCTTGAGTTCTCACCTGCGCTCGCTTCTCCATGTCCTGACACGTGCCCAGCTGATCCTCCATCGCAGCTCGTATCTGACGCGCCTCGTACTCCAGCTGTCTGCGCGTCACGTCCGTCTGCAGAGAAAACTGCAACACAACACCAGCGTGATTCACAGAGGTGGAGAGAGTCACCATCCGCTCCGGACACTGACACAGACACATCTGTCTTACGTTCTCAGTGAGCGGCAGACTGTCAATGCGTTTGGTGAGGTTTTGTAACTGGCTGTAATACCAGTCTTTCTCCTTCTCTTCCTTCTCCAGCTCAGCCATCAATAAAGACCTGACACAACACAAACACACTCATGACCATGAACTTAGATAAATAATATTTTCACAGAAAGCAACCAACATATTAAATAACATTCTGTAGTAATGTGCCAAATAATACATTGCTAACCATAAACATATTACATATCCTACAGTTAATAAACTATTACAAATATCAAATTAATATGAATTTACTTTGATTATTATTAATTGTTGTTTTATTGAACATATTATTGCCTTTCTGCTTGTTCATAAAAGCAGTAAGTCAGTCTTGGCCAAGACTTACAAGGGTATTACTGTGTGCTAATTCTGTGTCTTGTGCCAAACACTGCTGTACAGTGTCACTGTAACACACAGCTTCTAGTTTAGCCTTGTTCTCTGACACCTGAGCTGTATGGAATAAAGATCTGTAGCACAGTTTACTGCATCAATCTCATTTGAACTCATTGAGAATAGTTCATTCAGGGATGAAATCAGTGTTTACCGCTCTTTCTCCAGCTCCTCCAGGTACCTTGGGCTCTCTCTGCCCCCGCCCGACACCCCTCTCCTGGGGAAAGAGCTCATGGTGGGACTGCTGTCAGCTGATTGTGCCGAACCGGAGCCCTGCAGAGAGACCTTGGACCTCAGCTTCGCTCCAGAGAAACTGTTGGGATCAAGACTCATTTCTGCAAGACACAACAGAAAATGAATGATAAAAGAGGAGATCTCACACAGATCTGTTCCAAAACCTAGTGACTCATCTTCCTGTCTGTCCCTACATAAGCAGCTGCCTTCTAAGGCCTCATTCTAAACAAGATGGAAGCTTACATAAAGGATGGAAGCGGCACATAAAGCATGTGGGACTCAAATGACCGATTCCAACAGAGAACATGTGGGTCATGTATAATAATGAACAATACTGTCTTAGAATTTGGCCAAAAAATAACACTATCGTAGATGACAGCATAGTTACACCACCTACTTTTAGAAGATTTAGCAGATCAGCAGAACTTCTATGACCTCTTAAATCGCTGCCTAATGAGGCAGCTCACACGGTTTTGAGAGGGAGAGAATGTTGTTAATAAGGCAACTGTTGCCACGACAACGGTTTGCATACCTACCTTTAATTCTTTCCAAAAAGTCGATCTGTCCTTGAGGATCTCTGGAATCCTCATCAATACTTCCTTGTAGATGCTTCAAAACCTCCTGAAAAGAAAACAAACATTGTTTTTTTTCTCATATAAGTGAAGTGCAACATTCAAAGCCATCATATTGTTTTATCTGTAGAAACACAGAAGTTTAAACAAATTAGCAGAAGATATTTTGAGCAGCCACCACATGTAAGAAGATTTTCAACAATCTATTTTCTTCTGCCTGTGGGATCAACAGAGCTGATAACGTTTTGAAGATGCATGTCAGAGACATCACCAGCTTTGAAGCTTCTTAAAAGGCACCTGTTAATTTTTTTGCTCAGTGATTTCATGTGTTATGTCGTTTCTGAGCCCCTGATCACACTTTTCTTCAAATGGGCTTTCAGATGTATGCTGGGACATTGGTCTTCAAAAGACTTCACTGGCTCTCACTGTTAACTGACAAAGTGTGTCTGGAAGATTTTACAGCAGAGCTTAACAAAACAGCAAGCTGTTATACAACATAAACACACATCTGAAGTCTGACTAAGCAATAATATAACACACAATAAACACAGATTTGTATGAGAAACGTGAAGGTTTACAGCATTTAGAGACCCACAAACAATGTCCTTCAATCTGCCTAGCACAGAAAATGTCTGTAGCTATTGTTTTTAATTAATTCATTTGTAATTAATTCTTAAAATAAATTAATTCATTAATAAAACAAACAAAAAAGCTCATCTGGTTTAAACACAACAGACCAACATCTTTCTCACACATGAATCTTGGCATGACAGCAGTACAGAGCAGTAAAAACATTAAGTGTGTTTAGAGAACTCACCGCTCATCATCTGCTGAGGTCAATGTTCATTCACAGCTTGATCCCTCAAACACACACATACAGTAAAACCATCTAAACACCAGCCTCTGCACCACTGCCCTGATCACGCTGAACTCTGTGGTGTATCTGAAAGCCAAAAAGCCCCAAACAATGTGACTGTCTCACGGGAAGCGGCTACAGCCCCCCCACATCCCATCCTGTAGACCAGAAGCCTGACAGAGAATACAGATGCTGACTGGACCACTCTTCCCACCCAGCCGGGGTCAGCTGGACACACAGAGAGGTGTCAAACATGAGCAGAGATATTCTGTTTCAGCACCCGGCTCTTCTCTCCTGAGGGAGGGAGACGTCACAGTGAGCTGTCTCAGGAAAGAACAGCTTTATTATAGAGGAGGGGTCATGTGAACACATTTTGAGTCACAGCCGATACACTGATGACATCATCATCTCTCTGAAATGACACTGAACCCCGTCTGCTGTCTTTAACAAAGTTCCTGGTACATCAAACACATACAAGTTATTTTAAAGACAATTCTTCAGAAAACTATCTGCCATCAAAATGTCATCACCTCTAAAACAACTTTCTCTTGACGTAACGTCACATGGGTGGGAATAATTATAAGCATTGGTCACTACTAACCAATCACTATTAAAAATGAGCAACACTAACTTATAAATCAGTATATACTTATAAACACTCTGAAAACAGCAAAATCCACATATGAAAGTCTAATGTTATAATGGGTTTCCTGGGCTATACGAGATTTAGTGTCAAAGTGTAAAGGCATCAGCTTTCTGTTATACAGACGCAATTGATACAATATTAGAGACATTGGTCTGCTCATGTGAGGAGCAAAAACACGCAACGCTTAAAAGCCCGCGCAACGCTTAAACCCCGCGCAACGCTTAAAAACCCACAACACTTAAAAACACACAACACTTGCCTCTGAGCTTTCCCAGCGACAAAGCCACAATGTCCTTGAAAAGTGAAAAACACTGTCACAACACACACGGTATGCAATTTAAAATATAGATGTGGTGACAAAAAATAAGATTTAAAGGGCAAAACGGAAACACTGATTCTCAAAAAGACTGAAGCTTGTGCTGTGTGTAACAAAAACAACATAAATGAATGATCAGCCCTTCTTTAGTTTGAACTCACTATCAAATATATTCTGTTTATCTGAGATGTAGGAATGAGGAATGCCATGAGGAAACAAGGAGCTGTTTTACTGCTCTGCTACTGCAAGCGTCTGGGTGAATATCTTTTATTTTGAGTCATTACTGTACAAACAGACGGTCATTAGAGGAGAGGAACCCACTGCAGGACGGAGCAGAGCTGCATTCATCCCACAAACAAAGACAGGAAGAGGGAATCTCTAAACTGTCTGAGAGGCTGGGACAAGGAAGAGGACTGCTGAACACTTCCACAATTACACACAAACAAGAGAACTGTGACGGTGGATGTTAAGACCTGCATTTAACGTAATAAAAATGAAACCATTTCAGCTGAATGACATTACATCACTTCCTGCGCAGAGGACAAAGACACAGTGGTTTAGTGAAGGTTTGAAATGCTTAATAAAATGGAAGTTATTTCTTCTCATATCCAAACAGTTCTTGTTTAAAACATTGTTTTGCTCAAATATGAAGGTCTAAGAGGGCAGGAGACTCTGGTGAATGGACCACTTTTGATTGCTACATTGTAAACAGAGTGAAAATTCCAAAACTGGAAGGCAGCAACACAGATGGACTCGCTGCAGTTCTGCAACAGCTTAACAAACGGAACATGTCATTAAGTGTTTGAAACCTGGGATTACACCTGGAGAAGCACAAGCGTTGACATCAGGGTGGTCTGGATGTGCCCAGTATCAGATCATTCTAATGAAAGCGGTTACAACAAATCCTTTTACATAAGACAAACATCAGCATAGGCACTTCCTCACATAAAAACTGACTCTCTCTCTTTTGGTTGGTAAATGGATGGCAGATCCAGAGTTCAGGGTCTGGAGAAGGACATCTGGAGAGCCGGGCCCTTCTGGGTCATTATAATGGAAAATATATTCCACATATATATGGAAAAATACTACTTTTAAAGACAGCACCCAAATATGAAAATTCTGTCACCATTTACAAACACTCATATTGTTCCTTCCTTGCATTCACTGAAGTCAAAAGGGGGTTTTTAGCCGAATGCTCTTATCTAGAATGAAATAGATTTAGATGACAAAATAAAGCATCAAGGCTGTAAAGAATTAATATCCATCTACAGATTGAAGCAATAGTCTGACTGACAAAATGTTCTGAGTTAGAGTCCATTCCGTTCAGACTGTTACTCCGGTTTATGAATTAACAACAGACCAATGACACAGTCCTCAAAAAAATCCAATAAAACAAAAAGATTCTTGTAGATTCTTACATACAAAGTTATTTGATCTTTTGGAATAGTTTCATAAGTATTCAATTATACTCAAAATACTGTTGTGAAAGACCAGAAGACCTGCAGTGAACCTCAAAAGCTTGATAACTCCAGTATACTGAACATTTAAAGACTTCTGAATGTGACTCACGGAAACACGAGAATCTGCAGGAAATTTTGTAGGGCTGGACATTAATCTGCCTGTTCTCTCACTGAGATGGACTATGAATCTTTTTCTTGAGAATCTCATGTGCTAATGAACAGTAAGACTAGAGATCTTTATTATGATACAGTATACCTTCATATTAGAGGCCTCTGTCTCCAGTTTGGTGAGATGGTTGGAGTTGTCCTCAAGCTCTTGTCTCAGGTTGGAGTTCTCCATCTTCAATGCCTCCACTTGCTTCAGCAGCTGATCATAAGACGCTGCAGCCATCTTGGACAATCTTCTGACCTGCAGGGTCCAGAAGAACATTCATGAAGTTCAGAGAGGTGCTTCACAGACAATACATTGATCCATTACTAGTAAAAAAAAAAAATAACTGCATAAAATTTAAAAAAATTAATGCGTTGTCATTCACAAATTAATGTTAAATCATGGATAAATCAGCAGGAAATTGGAGATACAATATTATTACAGTTCTTCAGAGAGCTGAGAACAGCCATCAGTGTGATGAATCCATCCACTCAGTAAACACCTTCCATGACACTCATGAAGAGTTACAGTAAGGAGCATGACTGTGATGCCCGCAGGTCTCTCTACCCGTGCAGCACATGACACTGAGTGAACTAACACACTAACACAGCGCTGCACAACTAACACACTGACACAGCGCTGCACAACTAACACACTGACACAGCGCTGCACAACTAACACACTGACACAGCGCTGCACAACTAACACACTGACACAGCGCTGCACAACTAACA
>JAZGTK010000290.1:14143-34495 GCA_036877625.1 Ambastaia sidthimunki
AGAGCTCCTGGAACGGTACAAATATCAGCTTTGTTTTCAGTGCAGTGAGCTGACAGGTTCCAAAGAGCACTCAAGACACTTTTTAATGTAGATTCCTGAAAAATATAAAATAAGAGAATTTATTTAATGCATCACTCAGTGGCAACTTACTAGCACAGCATAATGTATCAAGAGAATATCAGACATCTGACCTTCTGCACTTCTAAAGCACACTCCATCAGAGCCCGAACACTCCCAACCTCTCGCAATATCTTCTTACTGTTCACATCTGCTCTCCACGACAGGTTCCTCAAAACACTGGCAATGACCTACAGCAGCACAGTTTCTCAGTACACATTCAGAAGAACGTGGAAAAACGTTTATATGGTTTGGTTTGTTTTGTGTTGTCAAACAGTGACATACCTGCTGCAGATCTTCACTCTCAGATTTAAGCTGAGCAACCATAGCCCTCATACAACCTTTCATTGAACAAAGTGTAGCCTGCGTGATGAAGAGACAGATGAAACAATGAAATACACTAAAACGAGATGGATGTATGTGCTGAGAAAGAAAACTCACCTTGTTTGCGACGTCTCCAAACGTTAGATTAGTCAGAGCCATACCAGCGTATCGTCTGAGAGTAACGCTGTAGTGGTCGCTGGTGAGACCGTAGATCTCACAGTCCACCTGCAAAAGTTCCCCGATGGCCTGAAGACCACCTGCAGTAACACAGCGAATCACAGTCTTCAGATGACAAGATTTACAGTCACAGTTCTGTGCGTTTATTAACTGAAAACATACCGAGTTCATTCATAGCATGTCTGTGCTCTTCATCAAAGGAGAGTTTCATCAGGACACAGACGGCCGGGCAGATCTGATGCTCTACAGGAGAAGGCACTGAAAGAAACATTCATGATCTCATTTCCATGTGCATTCATTGTGTGTCCAACCACTTACAACTGTAGTCAAATCATCCATTAAACCTGTTTACCAGCAGAGCATTTCTGCCCTACTAAAGCAAAAGACCATAACTTTCTCAAAGTGTGACACTGAGAAAAATGACTTTAAAGTTATCTAAATGTCCTGACAATTGAGCTATTAGGAATAATATTGTAATTTTTGTGTATACCTGTGTTAACTGTCAATTGTCAGGACATTAAGATAACTTTAAACCATTTTCTCAGTTTCACACTCTGGTGAATTAAGGTCTTTTGCCTTAGTAGGGCAGATTTACTGATGTATTTATGTATGTGTACATTTATATTTTACAAATACAGTGAAATTAAGAAGTCTGAACCAGTGAAAATCTATTCTAGCTTTTATTTCACATAGTTCTTATTTAACTTTTTTCATTACTTTTTTAACATCATAAACAATTGGAGTTAAAAAAAATAAACATTAGTTTAATGAACTAGAAATAGTGCAGAAACTTAAACATCCTGTATTGATTTTCATCATTTATTTACTTTTGGATAAGAACCCTAAAGCTTTATTCCCACATTTAAATAATATTTTTAATAGCACATTTTTACAGTGGACCCAGACTGTATATTTAAGTCTTTCTTGCATTGCCCTTTACAGATTTACTTTTAGACGTACAGAACTAAAAATACAGATCTGGACATCTTCACTCTGTGCTATTTCTGATCAGGTACATACAAGGCGATGCAGGAGATGGGATATATCTGAACTTACTGGGATTCTTGTCCTGGTCGACGCCGCGCTCGTGGCTCTCCTGCCACTCCCAGCAGGTCTCGCAGTACGCTCGGATCTGCTCCAGCAGGTGGAGCACTCGGATCTCGCGCCGCCCGCGCTTGTCGTCCGGCTGCGAGTGGATGATGTTGTGCAGGGCGGCGCTCGCCCTCGCCCGGGCCTCTTTGCTGCCGCGAGAGTTTCCCAGCAACACGGAGTCCTTGTCGTTGCCATGGAGAAGCTGAATGAGCAGCGGCAGACAACCGGACTGACGCATGGCGATGCAGCTGTCCTGCGAGCTGGACATGGCCAGCAGGGTTCGAGACATGTCATCCTTATCATGAGTGCCCAGCATGGACAGCAGAGAATACACCATTTCCACCTGTGAGACACAGAAGAACTCTGCTTCAGAACCTGATTAAACAGCTAGTAAAGATGCTGTCAGTGAAGGAGTTTAGCAACAGCTCACCTTAGTCCCCAGATGACTGGTCAGTCTGCGTGGGACTGAGTAACTCTCACTGACATGATCCAGACGAGAACTTGAGCCCTGTCACACACATATAACAGACTCAACAACTTTATAAACCTGATCAACAACAAACAGTCATTAAACAAACTGAAGCTAACTGCAGGATTCAGTTCTGACAGTCTATTGAACTTATATTTATATTATATTATAAAAATGGATTAATAAAAGCAAATGTGAAAACTCAGGAAACAAAATGACTCAAATGCATTTTGTTTTTCAAAATGTAAATGTTTTTAGTAATATGAAGTGATGCAATTGACATTTTTATATTCTAAGACAATATATGCTGCATGAGATTTAGATAAATGATTTTTAAAACCTGTGAGGAATGTGTGAGGGAATATAACAGTGAATTATAAAAGGCTTAAAAACTTACTTAAAAACTTACAGGTACAGATCAGAATTTAGATTAATTCTCCTACATTTAACTACCAATTTAATAGTGAAGACACAAAAATAAATACACATGCCATTATAAGGGGTGAACGCTTGTTCTTTTGACAGTATAAACAATGTACAGATACGTTTGGTCAAACTGGATCCTTTAACGACATCACTTACACCATCAGTCTGAAAACACCACAGCAGATTACTGCTATAAACAAGTGAAACTACAAAACAGAAAACAAGGGTCTGATTTAAGCTTAGAATTTCAAAGTCTCTCAGGGGCTCAATGAGCAACAATAAAGCCATTAGCATTTGCATTCAGATCATTAATATTCAAAGCACACTGATGCTCTGATGCTGGACTGAAAGGGCTTTTAAAAGTGCCTGAATCTCTTGGCAGCCACCAGAGAGCAGCTCTCTTCATGAATCCATCAGAAGAACGAGGCTCAATGATTGGCTGAATGAATTAAAACCACCGCCCACCTGAGAGCACACAGCCCCGCCTCCAACAGCTTCTCCTGAGGCATGGGCGCCTTCCGCCTGGCTCGCACACTCACGCTTCACCTGATTATAGAGAGAGTGAAGAGGTCATTTCCTCCATTTCACATCTGCAGTTTGCCTGTGTAAACCAGGCAACTGTACACAACATAGAAAGAGGAAATTGCTGGAAATTGGAGGGGAGAGAGCGAGAGGGACAGAGCGAGTTAATGAGGACACACGTGACGTATAGAGACATAGAGCAGTTCACTGGGGCTATAGGACAACAGCTGCAGGACATGTGTCTCTTCCTGACCTACATACATCACTGAACAGCCAGTGAGATTACAGTAACAGAGGGAGGAAGAGAAGACGTGACCAATCAGACTCATCCTCTCAAAAAGATCATCATGAGTACAGATGTAAACTCAGGGCATGTCACAAACACTTTTAATATAAAGTTCTAGTATGTTGACAGTATAAATGAGTTGTGGTTAGCATGCTAAGGCACACTAAAAAACTCTAAATTTATCCCCCCTTTATTTAGCCCTAACAGTTAAAATATAAAATATAATACAGCTAAAATTAAAAATGATTTTTAAGGTTATGTTGTCAGATTGCATATTACAGCTGGAATGCATGACTGTTTTATATGCTCAGACACAAAGTACATTAGTGTCACCTCCCTGTACAATTAAACTTTCATGAATATTTTGTGTTTTTTTCTGAGCAGTATTTCCATCAGTCACAGAACAAGCTCTACAGCACAGGAGAGTGAATCTGTTCTGAGGATTGTCACACAAACACAAGCTGTTTTGATGCTGAGGGAAGCAGAATAATCCATCACCTCCGAGTCGTTCGACTGTGCCGGTAAACGTGTCCGAATCCTCAACATGTCTTTCTCGATCTGCTGTATCCGTGCCACACGCACCTGAGAGAAGATGAGATGTCAGTAACTGAAGAGCATCAGAGCTTCACACTTTACACCGAACAGGAAGCTTTTAGTTTCATCGGCAGTGTCTCCATCTTTTAGTTTAGCTTGAGTTCTCACCTGCGCTCGCTTCTCCATGTCCTGACACGTGCCCAGCTGATCCTCCATCGCAGCTCGTATCTGACGCGCCTCGTACTCCAGCTGTCTGCGCGTCATGTCCGTCTGCAGAGAAAACTGCAACACAACACCAGCGTGATTCACAGAGGTGGAGAGTCACCATCAGCTCTGGACACTGACACAGACACATCTGTCTTACGTTCTCAGTGAGCGGCAGACTGTCAATGCGTTTGGTGAGGTTTTGTAACTGAGTGTAATACCAGTCTTTCTCCTTCTCTTCCTTCTCCAGCTCAGCCATCAATAAAGACCTGACACAACACAAACACACTCATGACCATGATCTTAGAGAGGTCCAGAAAACAGCCCATCAGCTGAACTTTGCAAACTTTGAAATATGTTTTTGCTAGTTGATAAAAACAGTCAAAAGTCACTCTTGGTCAAAAGTTACAGTGATTTGACTTCACAGTTTTGTGTCAAATATCACAGTAAAATCATGGTAACAGGTTCTAGTGAAGTTCTGGGGATTTGTGGGATCTGGATCAGGAATACACCATCTGTCCCACAGTTTACCATGTCAATCTCATTTACTGGCAAAAGCCTTCAAGAGCTTTAGAAGAACCCTTTACTGAATCTTCTTAAACATCATTTAGTGATAACTAAAGACTCACCGCTCTTTCTCGAGCTCCTCCAGGTACCCAGTGCTCTCTCTGCCCCCGCCCGACACCCCTCTCCTGGGGAAAGAGCTCATGGGGCTGGGACTGGGGCTACTGTCAGCAGAATGGACCGAACCGGAGCCCTGCAGAGAGGTTTTGGACCTCAGCTTCACTCCAGGAAAACTGCTGGGATCGAGACTCATTTCTGCAGGACATAACGTAATTGAATCAAAACACCTCAAAATTATGCTATTTTGCAAAGTTTGGTAGCAAAATTATGCTATCTACCTTTTAATATTCATCAGAGCAACACAACTTCTGTGATGCCTTAACATGCTGCCTACTGAGGGTGCTCACTAGGTTTTGACAAAGAGTGAATGCTGTGAATAATCCAGCTGTTTCCATGACAACAGTTTGCTTACCTTTAATTCTTTCCAAAAACTCGATCTGTCCTTGGGGATCTGTTGAGTCCTCTTCAATACTTCCCTGTAGCTGCTTCAAAACCTCCTGAAAGACAAACAGATGTTCTTTTCTCACACAAACACTAAAAAAAACATCAAATCTGTGTGAGGTGCAACATTAAAAGCAATCATTTTATCTGAAGATGCACGTAAGGTTACGGAAACAGGCAGAAGATATTTTGAGCTGCCACCACATGTGAGAAGATTTCTTCTGCCTGTGGGATCAACAGAGCTGATAACGTTCCATCAAAGAGCTCTGAAGTTCTTTGAAGATGCATGTCAGAGACATCAACAGCTTTGAAGCTTCCAAAGATGCATCTGCTAATTCTTTAGCTCTGCGATTTCACGTGTGATGTCGTTTCTGAGCCCTGATCTCACTCATTTCCTTCAAATGGACTTTCAGATCTTCACGGGCCCTCAAAATCCCTCACTGGCCTTCACTGTTCACTCAAACCTGACACCCAAAAGTTTGTCTGCAGGATTAACCACAGAGCTTAACAAAACAGCAAACTGTTATACAACATAAACACACATCTGAGGACTTTACAATAATATAACACACAATAATCAAATAAATTGTATGTAAAAGATAAAGATTAACAGCATTCAGACAGCTAGAAACAACATTTTATTCTGACCTTAACACATTCTTCTGTAATTACATTCCAGTTTAAGAATGAAATGGATCAGTAAATAAAACATTTACAATCTGTTTTAAACACAACAGTTCAATATTTAAAGACTTCCTCACACATGAATCTTGGCGTGACAGCAGTACAGCTCATAAAAACATGAAGAACTCACCGCTCTGCATCTGCTGAGGTCAATGTTCATTCACAGCATGATTATAAACCAACCGAACGAGGCCCAATCTCTCAAACACACGAATAACACAGCAAAGCATCTAAACACCAGACTCTGCCCCGCTGCCCTGATCACTCTGAGCTCTGTGCTGTGTCTGAAAGCCAAAAAGCCCCAAACAATGTGACTGCCTCACAGGAAGCAGCTACAGCCCCCCCACATCCCAACCCGGAGACCAGAGGCCTCGCAGAGAATACAGATGTGACTGGACCACCCTTCCCACACGGGCCGGGGTCAGCAGGACACACACAGAGGTGTTCAGAGGAGAGGGGTCAAACTAACCTTCCCTCACCCAGCAGAAAACAGCAGATATTCAGTTTCAGCACTCTTCTCCTGAGGGAGCGTGACGTCACAGTGAGCCGTCTCAGGAAACAACAGATACATTATAGAGGAGAATCATGTGACTCCAGCTCTGACACACTCTCTGAGTCACAGCCATGTTAACAACATCACAGTATTAACAAATCAGCTCAAGTTATTCAAATAAGAATTCTTCAGAAAACTGACATTTAAAGGTAATCATGTGCTACACTTCTGAAACAGCTTTTCTCCTGACGTAACGTCACATGAGTGGAATAGAAATGATAAATACTTGCTTATTAGTGAAGACATTACTACTGCTGATTTGTTCAAACCACTTAAACTCGAGTAATAATAACAGTGATGCGCAGACTAGCTTAGCAAACATCACTATTAATAACATCAAAG
This sequence comes from Ambastaia sidthimunki, assembly GCA_036877625.1. NCBI lineage: Eukaryota > Metazoa > Chordata > Actinopteri > Cypriniformes > Botiidae > Ambastaia > Ambastaia sidthimunki. The sequence goes on from JAZGTK010000290.1 coordinate 20,939, forward strand.
CCTACGTGTTTCCATCCAATCAAAAGCAGAGGAATATAAATAAGTTCCTGCTACATTATTACCGGCTGTATACGGTTTCATTTGCATATAAGTTGAGTTGCAAATGCCATTTAATGTTGTTTATAAATGGCGTCGTCCTCAAATATCACAAAAGTGATTTGCTGAAACTCTAAAATAACTTTAAGGAGATTACAGGCATAATCACAGTCTGAAACAGTGAAATCCACGTCGGGAAGGACTGTACTTCATCACAGGTTTCCAGGACTATAACAGACTCTGTGTTAGAGTGTGAAGGCATCAGGTTTCTGCTATACAGATGCCTTGGATACAATATTAGAGTCATCAGCGCACTCATGTGAGGAGCTAAACCACACAACACTTTTAAAAATGTCATGCTACACTCCCAGTAATGGAAATCAATGCTCTGAGGCAGCCGTCTGCAGGGAGCCCAGAATATCTTATTCCTACCCAGCATGCATTTCACCTGACCTGCAGTCAGCCTAGACCCACAGGCTCAGAGTTATTGTTTGAATCTGAACCGTGCGGATCGTGCTTCTGAGCTTTCCCAGCGATAAAGCGACAATGTCCTTGAAAACTGGAAAAAACAATGACATTTGACACGCACGGTATGCAGTTAGCAAAAAAAAAACAAGTGCAGCGACAAAAACAAGATTTAAAAGGCTAAACAGAAACTTCCTTAAAAAGACAGACGTTTGTGCTGTGTAACATGTAAAGTTGTTGAAATGATCAGCTCTCGGTTTAAAGTCTTCATCAGCCTATTCGCCTGAGACGTGGGGAATGTTTAAGCCACGAGGAAGTAAAAACACTGAACACCTAATTCTTCTTTAGAGACCAATCATGGACAGAAGAGGAAATGTCTGAGCTGTTTTAACCCTGTACTACCACAATTGTCTGGACCAGGTGCAAAACACATCCAGTAAGACCTTTTATTAAAGGATCACAATACTGAGTCATTACTGAATGACCGTCTGTTTGCTAAAGTCTCCAACACTGGAGAAAGTGAATTTATTCAAGATTATTCAGAAATCATTAAGTCTAGAACAGAAGGACAGAAGCTTATCCACTGATGTCATGTGATGGTATTAAAACTGTGAGCTGATGTGGAGGCGTGACATCACCTGTAATTGAGAGCGACAACTCTTAGCCTTGCTAGCAAAAGATCTTAAACAAGTACGACAAAGCAACGAGCGATAAATCCTCTTTCCTCTGTGCTAATCTGTGTTTTTGTCTCTAGATGTTTTTTCCTAGTTAGTAAAAGGTGGAAATTAGAAGTCAGATTTTACCCCTCTGAACGCTTGCTAATAAAACCTGTGGTGGTGATGATGAAGAAAAACAGCTGAACAGAAGTAATGTTTTGCTCCAGGCGTGTGATTTGCGGCTGTTGAGAAACATGCAGGCTTTGATTATTGTGTTTCTGCCCGCAGATGTTTGTCTCGGCTGGCCGGAGGGGAGAGGAAATCACTGGAGCAGAGCTGCATTCATCCCACAAACAAAGACAGGAAGAGAGAATCTCTAAATTAAGCTGTGATTATTTGAGGCTTCCGCAATCACACGCAAACAAGGAAAATGTTTCTGATGCTGGAAAAAGGGCTGAATATGGGACCTGCATTTAACTTAAAACAGAAAACATTTTCCACAGGGCATTTCTGAATGAATGACATCACTTCCTGTGCCACTGTAACACTAGATGCATTTAGCAGGTTTTAAAACACAATAAAAGAGAAGTTATTACTTCTCATATGCAGTTCTTATTGAAAACATTGTTTTGCTCACATATGAAGACTGAGCCGTCTTAGAAGGCAGCACACTTTCTCCTGTAGGAACCACATTAAAGAGAAGTCGCTGATGCTTGATTGCTACACTGAAAATAGAGCGAACAATTCCAAAACTGGAAGGCGGTAACACAGATGGACTCACTGTCGCATCTGCCCATGAAAACAGCGCTAGACAAACGTAACGTGTCATTAAGTGTTTAAGCCTGTGATTACGTCTACAGAAGCACAAGCGCTGGCAGCCGGGCGGTCTGGATGTGTCCAATATCAGATCATCCTAATGAGGGTGGTTACATCAAAACCTCTTACATAAGACAAACATCAGCACAGACTCCTCACTTCCTGAGGGACATATTATCTCTCTCTCTCTCTCTCTCTCAGTTGGTAAATGGATGGCAGCTCATCCAGAGAAAGACACACCTAGAGTCTGAATAGCTGAGCTCACGCTTAGTCATTATATGAAATAATGAAGTCATAAATAATGAAAACAGACAATGTTCAAAAAGAATAATTCACCAAGAAATGACAATTTTCTGTCATCAACTTCATATCATTTATGGCTTTCACTGAAGTCAAAGTTAAGATTAAAAATGTTTAAACTTGTTTTCTAAATGTTTTGACAAGTCACTATTCATGAAATTTTAAAATTTCCATTATATGTCCTCAAAAAGACAATGTGCTCTCTGAAAGCCCAAAGCCTACAGCAAAGATAACATTATTAAAGACAATAAAAGCATTTAAATTGATAGATTATAACTGATACCTTTCACTGCTCACATTCCCGTCTTTCCTGTGACACTAAACCATCAAAAAGCCCCTCGACTCCTGTAAGGACTTCACGAATGAACATGCAGAGAAAAAATCTACTTCCGCTTCAAAGATTTCCCCCTAGCAACAGCGATCGCACATCCTCAGTGACACAAATTCCCTTCAAGAGACGTTCAAACGTGTTAAACAGTACGAGACATGAGGGCAACCCGTAGCTCATCCAGAACTCAACAGGAACCGTCACCATTTAAATGACTGTCTGAACTCTTTCTTTACATTAAAACACAAAGGCACAGGCTGACAGACTCGCTCTAAAACTTGTACATTAACCAGCTTTTAATGTCTAACTACACTGTTTACCCCTGAAGTTCTTTAAAGCTCTTTTCTCTCTCAGGTCTGCTGGAATTCACCTACAGCAGCAGAATAAAACTTCAAAAGCTCAGAGAGGTGTGAGAGAAACTGCCTCTGGTGTCAGACGCTACGAAAGACAAGAGAAATCAGTCGCAGAAGACGACAGTCTTAGCCCTGACGGTCTGAGACATTAAATACCAATAAAAAGTATTTGGATGACAAAATGAAGCACTGAGGCTGTAAAACTATAATATCCATTTAAAACAGAATGAGACAGAACAGTAAGTCAGAAAGTGTGTCTGCAAAAATAATCAAAACATTATACAACACGCACAAAATTATTCTAAAAAAGATACTAAATTAGTTTCTTATTAGTACTTTTACTTTACTGGTTAAACATATATGGCATTCATCTCACTGTTCTGTCAAGTAACAGTACAATCAGAGACTGTTACAGTGTGCTGATGGAATATGAAAGTGTTACTGAAACAGCACATGATAAGACTAGAGAAGTTTATCAAGAAGACACAGGATACCTTCATATTAGAGGCCTCTGTCTCCAGTTTGGTGAGATGGTTGGAGTTGTCCTCAAGCTCTTGTCTCAGGTTGGAGTTCTCCATCTTCAAGGCCTCCACTTGCTTCAGCAGCTGATCATAAGACGCTGCAGCCATCTTGGACAATCTCCTGACCTGCAGGATCCAGAAGAACACAGAAGAACATTCATCGTGTTCTGACTGGTGCTTCATCGAGATGATTTTAATCTGTAGGGTTGTGCCATTCTGAAGGTAAAAATGTCATAACTTGCATTTTCGATTCGATGTTGTTTTAATTTTGTAAAATTAAATTACACTAAAATATATTTACAGTAAATATAATGTTGTCGTCCACAAAACAACAGAAGATAATAACAGATCAGCAGAGACTGATCTTCAGAGGGTTTCATCTGGTTTTCAAGCAGTGCTGAGTGACAGTTAAGCACTTATGAAGCTCCTCTGATGGTTTCATGAGACTCATGAAGAAATGCAGTAAGGAGCGTGACACACGTGTGTGATGCCCCCAGGTCTCTCCACCCGTGCAGCACACGCATGATGGAGCACACACACACATTACCACAGAGCTGCAGCTCTGACAGCCCGGAGATGAAAGCTATTTTTATCTGCTTTCAGAACTGAGGGCTAATGAACCATGAGAAGAAATCACCACATCTCAACTAACCCACCACTGACACGCTGTTCAGAACCAGCCCACATTTCTCTGGACTGAACACCATGATAACACCCTACTGCTCCAATGCCAGGAGAACAAACAGCAGTGTGTACTTACTGCACCACGGTAACCATAGATACCAACAACTGTCTACAGTGTTAATCTTTACTCAATGTATTTTAACTACAAGATGTTGCCACTGATAGTTTTGTTATTTTTAAAAATAACTGTGATATTTTAGCAGAAACTATTTGTATCTTAGCACATTTTTCTAAGTAAAGTGCAGAAATTACACAGTGCAAAAAATGTAATGAAACTGTGAACTTAATAACATCAACATCATAACATCATCATAACTGTTTCTCAACGCTCAAGTAAATTCTTTCATTCCATATTCAATGTAACATTTGAGGTTAGTTTATAATTAACCAAAGCAGCAGAACACGCTGCTGTCAACACCATGATCTGTGTTCAGCCAAAGCAGCAGAACACACTGCTGTCAACACCATGATCTGTGTTCAGCCAAAGCAGCAGAACACACTGCTGTCGACACCATGATCTGTGTTCAGCCAAAGCAGCAGAACACACTGCTGTCAACACCATGATCTGTGTTCAGTCCAGCACACATCTGACACTGGTCATTACAAACAGAACTCACCACAACTGATGCTTCATGAATGTCTGAACAGGTCTGAGTGTCATCTAAAGCTTATTAAAGAGATTTCAAATGAGCACAAGCTAATCTTCTTCTCACACATCATTCCAGAAATCCTGAGTCACATAATAACATCAAACTCTTGTTATTTCAGAATGACATTAATACTGATACAGCACAGATACAGATGAGAGCCCATTTCACACAGTTCAGCTGTTATCAGCACACAACCAGCCACAGAAATCTATTGACACACATCCTGAATAAACTCTCACACACTGATGGCCATTAAAGATGAAAATGCTTTCATTAATGGCTATTATAAAGCAATCTATTCATATATTCACACTGACGGCCATGAATCTTGCTGAACCTACACCATCTGTAACTGTACAGCAATACTTTCACTGCACTGAATAATAAAAATACATTTCAGATACGTTACACAAATGAAGGGTTAGGCAGAGCTCACTCTGTGGACAAACCAAAATGGTCGACACCTACTGAGTGAAAATGGCTTGAGGTATCGAGGAAGAATCAAGAGGAAACAGGGAGGAGGGAAGATTCATTAATATTTCATCATCTGAATATGGACCACTAAACTAACACCGTTTCTCTGCCCATCTTTAATGCTGTAAATAAAAATGCATTAAAATTGCATTGCATTAAAATGTAAAATTGCAAAGGCATTCCAAATGTGCATTTGGTCTAAAAGCTGCTTGTGCATTTATGCACCTAAGATGCAGGGCTGTGCATGCAACGATTACGTTGCATTAAAAGCAGTCACTTTTTCACCAGCAATGCAAAATTCTCTGCAGTCAACTGCACAAGATGCCCTTCCCTTCATACACAAAAACGTGTGAGCAGAGATTTACACGAACCACATCCACCATCAGACCCGAAAAATCAGCTCGTGTTTTACACTGAAATCTAACTTCAGCACCTGCAGTCAGAAAAAAATCGCTTTGTTTGAACATCAGCGGCTATACGAGAGGAAACGGCTTCAGCAAGCCCTCCATCTTGACAGGCAATTACTGCTCGCATTTACTGCAGAATCTGCGTTCTCAAACTAAACCTGTGTAAATGCCCGGCCTGCGTCTGTACGCAGCACAATAGAAGCGTCTAAACAGACAGCGTCTCAATGATAAAGCTGGAATCAGAGTCCATGCACATCCCCCACACCCTCTCAAACCAGCCATCAAAACAAAAGACTTATCGGCACGCCTCAAACGCGCTATTATTTCCCCTGCAGGAGCTGCGACTCAATAGCTGCAACGTAAGACGCTGCATCCAAACGGTTGCATCTAAAGATCGGGGTATTTAAATGCAGACTTACCCCATTCTGCACCGGTGACAGCCTCCATCCCAATAACCCATCAACTGTGTCAGTTGCCAGCGAGCAGCCAGCCAGCCCTGTGTCACATGAGCACAGACTCAGCCAATCAGAACACAGCCAGCTCAGGCCGGTGTTGGTGCAGTGGCTGATGGTGGCTGGCCAGATTTCTGCCCCAGTGTACAGATGGGGGTTTAAAAGCCCTCACGAGGAAAAGTGCAGACCAGCCCGTGAGGAGAACAGAAGACCCAAAGGTCACATGCACTGCTACACTTGATACACAGACACACAATATATTTAAACAAAAACATATAAAAACTAATTTTTACATTGACACGAACTGACTTTTCCTTGTTCCTATCTATAACTTCCTTAATAAGAAAGATTTAAAACTGAGAACAGGCTGTATTTAAAAAACAGTGGAACCGAGTAATTTATGACTCCTGGTTCTGTTCGCGGTTTGGGAATGTCTGCATTCTTCTGTCAGTGCAGATGGAAAACCATCTTAAAAGACCCTGACAGAGTTCCCGGCATCACCACACAGAGCAAGACATTCAAAAGACATCCCACAGAAACGTTTCTTTGTGACCTCGCAGGTGCTTCTGCATGTATCGTTTGTTCAAATACAGAGTCGACTACAATAAAAAGTGTAACTATCTCTACCGTAAACACACTGTCTGTGTGTAATCTGCACTGCTGGTCCCAACAGCCAGCAACACTAACACTGAACTTACTGTCATATTCAGATAAAGACTGTGAGATTATTTATCACATGCTGTAAGTGTCTGTGATTTGGGTTGTTAAACTGAAGAGATGAATGTGTGTGTGTGTGGGGGGGGGTCTCTATACTGTGTTTTCTCATGTAAATGAGTCTTTGAGAGTTGAAAATGGACATTGGCAGAGACTCTTGCTGGTCAGTTTCTCTCTTGTTGAGACACTCAATGGCAAACTGTCCTCACATTTTCTTACTTGAGTGGGAAAACATTTCAAGCAGGAAGAGAAACACGTCTCTGTTCTCTTTATAAAACCTAAATCCATCATTTATTTCCTCAACAAACACATGCATTAAGTGTCAGTGACATTTCCACCATGCAAGGCATAAATGCAAAACAATTAAACACAAATTAAATGACTGAATACACTTGATTATACTTTGATGAGTTCTCATACAAAAGCCACTAAACTTCACTACATCAATTTTCACAAAAAAACTGTCTAAATAAACATCACGTTGACAAGAGAGACTGCAGCTATGCACCAAACACCCGACAGCCTCACTTCAAACATCCTTCCACATTATTCAATTAAATATTAATATCACGTTATTTGTAACTCAACAGAACTAACACATAAACAGAGAGCAGCAATGAAATGTTTCATCTTGTGCAACCGTTTCAGACTAGTTTCAGTAAATAAAGTTTCCTTACGTTTTAGTAACTCATTCTTAGTCCTTTACAGATACAAGATTAAAACACAGCAGAACTGGACATTCCAGACCATCCACACTTCCAAAACATATCAACAAATACATTTAAATTAATGTCACAACTCTATATCTACAGTGATGCTGCTCAACACACACAATGAACGATATTCAAAAGCTATCAAACAGCTCTGAGCATCAGTAAACTGCAGGTGACAAACACTGATGTCATTACAGAGCACAGAACCAGCAGAAAACCCAAGTTCTGCTCACCTTCTACCAGACACTGTCTGAAGAGAGCGGGACAGACTCAAAACAGCTCCTCAGACTACAGCTAGATGTACAGTACAGTACAGTTTATTACAGTAATAACTACAGTTTGAATCATGCATTGTAGCACAATATGAGTACAGCACAGTATAGCACAGTTGTAATAATATAAGAGTGAGTTATTGTTACAGAAAGTTTACTAGAGTGACATCAGAATAGACATGAAGTATTGAAGCATGTGACAGAGATAACGCAGCTGCATACAGTAACAGAAGAGTTATTACAGCAGAAGCTGCTTCATTAGTGCACAAGTTCACTATGTAGTATGACAGAGAAATATGAGTCTTATACAGCAGCAACACAAACAGTACAGAGACAACACAAGCCTCATACTCTTACACACAATCCCTCACAAACATTCACTCTTTACTCTCTTTAGCTGTAAAACACTAGTTGCAGAAGCAGTAACACAACTTCACAAGCTCATATCACACGTCATTATTACATGTGTGTGTATGTTATTGTGTAAGTCTTACCTGCACTAACATTCGCTCTCTTGCGCTCAGTAACTCTTGTCTAATGCGCAGGCAGGAATAAATCCCGTGAGATCATGATGTTTAAGCGCTATGTGCGGATATTTCTGCGTCTGCAGGTGTTTGTCTGAAACTTTTCTTTGTGTCTGTGATTTTGCTCATCAGCTTCAGTCACCGCGACGCCTCGCCATATTGTTCCCGACTGCGCGCATGCGCGGTGAGCTCTGCGCGCGATAGCGCCGTGCGGCGCCGAGAGAAACGATCTCGTTATTAAAGTATAATTAGATCGTGCTACTGTTTAACCTAAATTATTATTATTATTATTATAAGACAAAAATAAGTTACACAGTTTCTGTAAGCGTCATACACTGTTTGATGAAGATCCCACATTGATTTATAACTATTGTAACTTTTGCAGAAATCATAGTAATATAGTTTGTAATGGAATTTGTACAGTAAATACAGATTTAGATTAGAAATACAGCTCAGATTTACAGATTTCATAAAATAAAAAGTTTAAATGTAAGAACAACAGCAGATGCGCTCAGTGTCCAGCAGGTGTCAGCAGAGCCCAGCTCATGTGTGTGTGTGTGTGTGTGTGTGTGTGAGTGTGTGAGTGTGAGTGTGTGCGTGTGAGTGTGTGTGTGTGTGTGTGTGTGTGTGTGTGTGTGTGTGTGTGAGTGTGTGTGTGTGTGTGTGTGTGTGTGTGTGTGTGTGTGCGTGTGTGAGACAGTGGGAGGAGTCACGTGGGAGAGTCGCTCAGGCTGCTTGGCAACACACAGCATGATTCACATTGAGGTTTTGGGACTCTTGGAGACAGTGAGATGGTTTCAGGTCAGCTGCGGTTCTGGAGGGATCTGGTGTCGCTTCTGTGAGCTCGTGTGAAGGAAGTTTAGAGACTGAAGCGGACAGTGTAACAGCAGCACACGATCACTGCGGGATGGGTTATAATATGACAGATGAAGAGAGGCTAATGTAGACTGTTGAGTTTGCATCAGAACTGCGGTGCGGATCCTCTGGATCAGGATGAGTTGTTTCTGTTCAGTTCAGGAGGACTTTTACTGTGAGGTTCTGCTCCTGGACGAGTCCAAGTTAACTTTATCATCTCAACAGCAGACCATAAAGGTAAGAGATGCATCTGTGTCCAAAACAACTTGATCATATCATACAGGAACGAGTCCAGTAATTCTGATCAGATTTTAATAACAGTGAGATCTTCTGTGTGTATTAGTGAAGCTGTGATCTCAGCTCATCTCAGTAACTTTCATCTTACTGAATAATCCATCACTGATGTTATGTTAGTGTTCTCAGTTATTCATGCATAATATAAACACAATATGAGGTGATAGGGTTAGTGTGAAATAACACGTGTATTTAGAGTTTCTGTCTGCTGTTTCAATCTTCCTGCAGGATCTCCTGAGAGAATGACGACAAACCATGATGACAAAAGGTCACATTTTAAATGCCAGAAACAAGATTGATTCAGTAAAACATGTTTTAATGTGTAATGTGTAAGTTAACTGTTCAGTTGTGCCCCCCATAGCCTGATAATCTACACTAGAAAAAGTGTTTTGGTCATGTGCTAGTAAACTGTAAATATATGATATAAATGATGGTAAATGATCAGGGATTCAGTCCTGTGGTACATACCTGTGTCCTGTACTACATGAATATTAATATTTGCAGAGACCGTATGAATTGTCTCTCAGTCACTCACCTGACGCATTATGGCAGACGTTTGGTTACTTGTCATGAAGCAGGTGGAAAACACGTAACTAATTACAACCATTCTGCTGGTTAGTTAGTTAGTTATTTCTGCTCTCTGTGGGTCAGAGTTTGACTTGAGCAGACAGGCTTTCCTCTCAGGACAGAGTAACATCGGCTGTATCTTATTACCCGCCTGTGTTAAATTGTTAATGGACGGTGGAGCTGGTAGCATCTTTACTACATCATTCATATACAGTAAGAAAGGACTTTAAAACATTCATTTGCTGTATTTAGCACAACTTATGTTGTATTATGGTTTGATGAAAAATAGCAGAAATATAATAGAACAGAACATCTAACTTGCTTCAACTCACTAAAGCGACACAATTAAATGCAGTTACATTGATGTATTTTGTGTTTCTATTTTAAATTGTGATTTTAAGAGATTGTTGCATGTGGTTCGTGGTCACAGGGAATGATTTTAAAGTCTGCGCAAACTTTGAGTTTAATGTTACCCAACTGTGATCTTTCAGAGCGAGTTCTGTGCTGAAGTTTGATACTTACGGTTAGTGGAGTTTGTTCACATAACTAACCCTAAGGATAAGTATTAGAATAAACACCCCCCCACACATACTCACAACACAAAGACTTCATTGAGTTACTCAGAGGACTGTGTGTGTAGGTGTGTGATCAGCTGAACAGCTTGTGTGTTTGTGTTGTGTTACAGATGGCAGCCGGCCGTGTTTGTGTTGCCTTTGGCCTGTGCAGTCGATGCTCTTTTGACATCTGGAAATGTCTAACAAAGAAAAATGTTTATTTAGACACCGTCTCGTGCATCTTGACCTTCCTGCACTGTTGATTCCAGAGTTTATTAGTCAACATGTCATTTTAGTGTTAGTGATATTATCTGATATTATGTTTATGTTCTGTTGCACTCCAGCAAAGAAAGATAAAAGAGAAAGTGAATGTAGAAATAATATTGACACAATGCCAAAAAATCCTTAATGGTTCTAAAAAAACTTTAAAATAGATTTTCTTTATCTAAAATATTATTTCTTAATATTTTGTTGATTTGACTTCTGGGTGAGATTGATGACATTGATGCCTGAGACAGTCTTCACTCAACACTAGTGATCTATAGATAATGAATATATATATATATATATATATATATATAATAATGATGCTTATATATAACTATTATGGCACTAATGTATTACTGTTGTTAGTGTGTAAAATAAGACACAGCTCAGTGCTGTTGTGTTGAGGGAGTGATGGGGTGGGAATGAGTGTGTGTGTGTGTGTGTGTGTGTGTGTGTGTGTGGAGCTGCTGGAGTGTCACTGGTCTCTTCACACTCACTCTGTCAGCTCGGGTGTGAGGGCTGTGTGTTATCTGAAACACAAAGACTGAAGAAACCTGGTGTGCTATGAGTTTCCTCTGACTGCACGGTGGACTAATGTGAGCTGTGGATCAAATCCCTCATTGTGTTTAATGAGATTTCTAAATGAACTCGAACTTACAGGACAAAAACTTATATAATAACATACAATAACACAATTGTACAGAGCCTTTTAGATTTACAGTATAGTGCTGTACTGTACCTACAAACCCCGTGCTCAAATAAAAAACAGAAATCAGTAAATCCCTCATATTATAAATAATGAATTGTTGTTATTTCAGGTGTGAGCTGAGGTCAGAGGATTTAACAGGCATTTAAATGAACGTCAAAAGAACGTTGAAATAATATCTTTCCTTCCTCACAAAGAGGAGCATAATCTGTCCTGTCAAAAGCAGAATCCACACGGATCAGAGCGTTTTTCACACACACACACAAGTTATTCCAGAAACAAACACACATCACTAATCACAACACAAAACAGCTCATCAAATTGACATCAATGATCAGTTTAAACCTTTAAACTTCTGTAAAATCACGTCTGTTTGTTGCTCCTGCTTTTGGTTTATTTATATTTTTCTTCAGTACGAGTGATTGAAAATCATCCGCTCAGCTGAATGAAGTTTTACACCTCATAATGAAGCAGGTGTGTCGTCTGAAAGCTGATCCTGGGTCAGTTTGTAGTTTGCACATTTCTCTCATTAAAAACAGTTCTGAAAGTTTAAATGTTCAGCAGACGATTTTTCCCATGAGTGACAATTTATTTAACCAACCTTCACTGATCTGGAGTTCATGTGAAACCTGTCTGCTGTGACTCAGAGAGATTCTGTCTAGATTTTGGTTTCCAGACAAACACTGAATGTTATATTATATGTTTTTAAATGGTTTTTGGCTGATGCTGCAGTCATTTTGAAGGTTTGGTCTTTGTACTATGGTATGTGTTTAATTACAGTTTAACAGATGCATGTTTTTTCAGGGTGTTCACCGCTTGTAAAAACTTCTGGTTTCTCAAGACTGTGCTTGTCAGAGAACAGCCACAGAACTGATGTTGTGTTGAAGACACAGCAGCTGTAAACTTCTGCACATCCCATCCTTCCCTTTATTTCTGAGTTACTATGGAAACTAAGGAGGTTTGTGGCAGGAGGGGTTTCAGACATCTGGACTGTTTCCAGCAGTAATCAGAAGAAAAGCAGCTTTTCTGTTGATTATAATCGCCATCACACGCCACAGAGACTCAGATTCAAGCAGTTGTCTGCCTTTCTGACACCTTTGAGTGAATCTCATAAAACCTGTTGAGAAATTGTCCTGGTTATATTTTAAATGTAAATGTATTTTAAATGTAAATGTATCTTTTTGTTCCCAATAGCGATTTTCACTATTAGTGCTACAATAATTTTTTTAAATCAGTATATATCAGAGGCAGGACAACAAATATGTCATTAAATAAGAGCATTATGATTTGTCTTACAGTGATGAGAGTCAGATTTTTGCATTACTGTCAGATAGAGACATTCTGAGGGAACATATGTCACACTATAAAAATAGCTCACTAACAATAGGCTTCATTTTCTAATGCTGCTTTCAAATTTCTTTCTTTTGGTGAGAAACATGATGTTGTTGGCAGATTCATGTTGGTATTTTGGGTCTCCTGGGAATGAAGAAACATCTGCTGATAGAATCAGAGTATGTGCATCACACACACACACACACACACACACTCACACACACACACACAAATACACACACACACACACACATTAGGTTTCTAATTTTGCCATCTTTGTGGGGGCATTTGGTTGCCCTACCATAGAAACAGAAGAACACACTGGGGGTCACTGCCACACCCGTACAGCCGGCTGGAGCAGATGGTCAGGTCTGTCCGTGTAATGACTGCGTTGCCATGGGGACGGCAGGCCATGTCAGAGGGAGTTCATTGTTTCAAAGAATGTCTTAAATGAACAATCACCCCTCACACACACACACACACACACACACACACACACACACACACACACACTCACACACACTCACACACACACTCACACACACACACACACACACACACACACACACACACACACACACACACACACACACACACACACACACACACACACACAC